>CM034358.1:22890900-23085900 GCA_019925275.1 Mytilus edulis | reverse complement strand
ACTGTTAAAACAATGGAACAAAAAGTATACATCATATCTCAAAACAGGCAGTAAACTGTGTTTATGTATAGGAAGAACATTTGCACCATACTACATTTATGAATATAAAAACCCAAAGCTCGTCAGAAACTAAAGACAATAGTGGTATGGCAGAAAACACAAGTTTTTATAACGTTGCTAGGAAGGAATTTTCTGATCACCATACTTGATTTTGATAGTTTTCCGTGTATAATAGAAAAATTGCTCAATGTATATGACATTGTGACGTGTGTGAAGATGCAAAGATGGATACCAGACGAAAAGATCAGCAAAGTTTGGAAATATGAAATTATATAAAGTGTATGTTCATATCCACTAGAATGCGTTACTAATTAAAACTGTCCATAGGCGCTTGTTTTTTAAGTCTTTTATGTGTTGTCATATTATGCCCTTATATGCAGAATGTTACTCTTTTTTCATGCAAAAATTGACCCATAAAGGCAACAGTAGAACGATATATGACATATTAACTAATGTATAGCCAATGTGACAAGAATTGATTCATTTTAATGTATGAGTAACTTCTGACTTTACTGTCATCAATTTAAGTATGAGAATTGTCGTTTATGATTTAATTTAAAATTAAAATAAAGAATTCATCATATTTTCAGTGTAGATTCTCAACCGGAACTTTGCAAGTCCTACGACGAGACGTCCTTAATTTCTGATGCTATCTCATGCAACCTGTCTGCATCTTCAGTCTTTCTATTGAAAATAACAAGAATATATTCTAGTTTATTTCACTGTAAATTGTATATAATTTATAGAAATACTAAACTTGATTGGTACCAAAAACCTTAAAACAGTTTTTTGGCTTCTGTTTTATAGACTGTGTTCACAGGACTACTTTAGTTACAAATATCTACAACAAGGTTTTTATACTTGACATCTGTGTATCTACATAAAAATTCATATTCATATGCAGATGTCTTTGTGTGGAACAGGGTCAGCTTACCCTTCCGGAGCACCAGTTGCTCTCTCTTAAGGGTTTTCATGTTGTTCTGTGTTTACAATTGTTTGTCCATAGCCTTTCTTGCCATGACGTTGTCAGTTTATAATTGACTGAAAGGTTTGAATGTCCCTTTGGTATCTTTCGCCTTTCTTTCAGGCCGTACAATGTTGTTGAAAAAAGTGAAAGGAAATACTGTGGATTAATTATTATTCGTTAAATACCAATTTTCGTGGATTTCATGGGTACAGGCGAACTACGAAATTATATGTTCAACGAATAACAAAATCTATATTAGCTTGTAAGCAGACTTCGGAAATACAACGAAATTAAATATCCATGTATATGTAAGTTTTCATTAATCCACGAAAGTTAATATCCATGAAAATAAATGTATCCACAGTATTTAATCAAAATAATGTTTTGAGTAGTGTTTAATTATGTGTTAAATGGACCCATTCATTTCATTTTGACTAGTACAATCAATAACATCCGGAAAATTTTATAAAATCATGCACTAATTCCTAACTTTTCATATAAGGTTAAACTATGAAATCTAAACTCAAAACTAGCTTTCTAGATGCTTAGATTTTATGTTTTTTATAATTAATCTGTCTGATTTCAAGATTTTCATTTTCATTGAAAAGGCAGAATTCAAAGAATTCTAAGACCAGTACACATGTTTTTATCGATGTTGTTTGGTTATTTGTGTTGCTATTTTGATATCTGATGAATGTGTACCAAACAGTTTACGGATCATTATAAGAAGAATGTAATGTTTCCAAACAAGAAGATCTTCAAGAATTATTTCTGTTTCGTTTTTATCTTAAGTTCGTGTTTGCTTTTGATTTGTCCTGTATGAAAATACATCATTATGTACTTTTTGTAAACACATATTTAAACCAATAAACACGCAATAGGCGAAAAATTCGCAATAATCATAGTATATCTGGTATTTTGAAGCATAAAGTTATTAGGAATTTAATTATTGCATAAAAACGCTTTGCTATAATTTAAAATATGTATGATTACAGATTACTTTCATTTTATGTACGTATCAAAAGCTATAAAACCAAAAACTTACTTTAAACAAGCTACAACCGCCTGTCAGATTAGTGATAAGGGTTTTATAATGCAAATTATGTCATAAACACACGATCTTTTTCCATAACCTTCAAATTTTATCAAAACAATTTTGAACCGGACATAGCTTTTGACCGTAGAGGCAAGGGACATTGCTTCTTATCTTCATATATATTTCTAAATAATGTAAACATGAGTTCATCATGTTTGTGTCAGAACATGATGCCATTTCCTTGTTCAGTGCAAAAGCGTCCAATCAGAATGGGGTTATGAACTCATCCTTAGACCAAACAGTACCATTGACAATCCTCGTAGAGCTTTTAAAATGTTTGTATTACGCATGTTTAGCTAATGTTTTATTATTTTATAAACAACGATTGAAAAACATATTTACGAACATTTAGTGCAAATTTTCTGATTCTTTCTTTTGAAACTTGCGCACAGTTTTCAAATGATTGATAAAAAAAAGGTTCCACTCTCCACAATGTCATAACAACCACGAAATCGCAATAACGTAAAGATGACCGGTGTTTCCTGAATTTTCGACTCTTTGCCAATCATGCATTTATACACATGTCAGCATTTATTTCGGAAAACAAAACCAGCACATCTTATGAATTTATTTTCAATGAAACCTGTTACGAAAATCACTTTACATGTAATTGTTATGAAAAATAGGTTGATATAAAACTTTATTAATCATGGTTTATGCATGGAGGAGGGCGGAAGGAATCTTTTCAGGATTGGTTCTTTTTGGGGGGGAAATTCGGAATTGGGCCTATATTTTCACTGAAATTTAGAATTTATGACTAACGGGACTCGGGAAGTCATATTTTCATTCTGGGATTCGGGAAAGAATTTTTGGGGGATTAGAGATTACGCTCCCTCTTAAAGAAGCTCGTGGAGGTGCTCAACTGTGTTGGCAACATGCATCCTTTTTAAAAGTAGGAAATATTCTTTAAAATGAACGCATTTAGCATTTGAAATTGCTTGACTATATTCAAATACTAACTGATACTAATGAATAATATAAATTGTCAATATGATTGTTCAAAGATATTTGTCAAAGATATACGCTTATAAATGTGGAGCAGGATCTGCTTACCCTTCCTGAGTACCTGAGATCATCCCTGTTTTTGGTGGGGTTCCTGTTGATTAGTCATAAGTTTCTATGTTGTGTCTTCTGTACTATTAAGTGTCTGTTTGTCTTTTTATTTTTAGCCATAGCGTTGTCAGTTTATTTTAAATCTATGAGTTTGACTGTCCTGTCCTTCTGGTTTCTTTCGTCCCACTTTTTTAAACAGAGTTGATAGCTATTTAATGTGGTTTTTTTATGTCTATCTTCAATTCAAAATGTGTACATGTACTAAGTAAATTAAAATCAAAAGGGAAATTAGCATGCGTATAATTGTTCGCATACTAGAGTCAAGAAAGGCACCAAACCAGGTTTAATTTTTAATAGACGGGCTCCCCTTGTTTTGAAATCAATTTATTTTATTTTGTTTCAAATGACAACTTCACTAGTAATGTCACACGATATATATGCTATGACAAAATAATTCATAGGTAATGCACGCATATAACAGGTCCTGGTTTTGACATTTTCGAACAGATTTTAAGACAGTTTGTTTGTAGCTGTTCACATAATGTATAAGTCCAAATTAACTTATCTGGTTGTTCCCCTTGCACACATTGAAAACAAATATGAGCTGTGTGCATGGTCAATCCCACCAAATGTTGAATCAAACCTACAGAAGATGGAGCATTAGTGATCCTGCGTTACATAGAACTGGTTAGTAGCAAATGCAACGATAAAACCTGAACATAGCTCCAGTTAAGCGTTTTATGTGCAAAATATGATAATAAAAATATGTGGTATGATTGCCAATGTAACAACTATCAACAAGAGACCAAATAACACAAGAAATGAATACTAAAGGTCAACGTACTTCAACTTCACTTCTATGGTCGGGTTGTTGTCTCTGTGACACATTCCCCATTTCCATTCTCAATTTTATTCAACATAGATCAACGCCCGTACGGTATAATCAACTATAAAAGTCAACGAAATGACAAACGTTAAACAATTCAAAACGAGAAAATTAAGTCTAATTTTTGTACGTAATAATTTACGAAAAACAAAAATGTTACATAGCATTATAAACAAATAACTGAAGTGTAGGCTTCTGGCAACCTTCCCCTTATTTCCATTCATTTTGTTTGGTGTTTTGGAAAAATAAACTAAATCTAGATCTAGATAACATATTATTACTATTGCTCTCTTAATAACGAAACATTCGCCTAACAGGTTTGTACTATTTTCGATACCCCATTCTGATTTGACACTTTTACACGAAACGTGGAAATGCTAACCATAAATGTACTGCAACGAACATGATGAACTCTTGTTTATGTTGTTCATAAATACATTTAGATAAGATGCACTGTCCCTCGCCCCTACGGTCAAAATATATGTCTGGATCAAAATTGTTTTGGAATAATTTGAAGGTTGTGAGAAAATATCGTGTGTTAATGACATAATTTGCCATTATAAAAGCCCAATCGCTACAGAGAGCCGACAAACGATTGTTGCTGTTTCTTGAAGTACATCGAGATACACTAGTAAGTAAACGTAAGTGTTTGGTCTTACAGCTTTTGATTCATGAACATCCAGCAAAAGTGTTTAGTTAAAAAAAAACGATGAGCAAGATACCAAAGGGACATTAAAAATCATAAGTCGAAAACAAAAAACCAAACTGACAACGTCATGGCAACAAAAATGTTTGCTCACGTTTGTCAGTCGAAACTGTACCTGACATGAATGTAACATTTTTTTTTGTATTGCATTTGGAGATGTGGTGCTGTATTTGTTTATAGTTGAGTGTGACACCGCTTTGTCTGTAATTCAATCTATTCTAACGTTTTTTTAAACAATTCAGTGAAAAGGAACGGATGGGGGAAAATGGAACGAATACATAACCAAATCTCTTAAATAATGGTGTTTTATTTACTATACAGACACTCATTATGGACGGTTTTGCGATACGAGCATGTATGTATGCAATTTAATTCGTGTATATACAATAGCACATTATTGTTTTTACAGACTAAACATGAAAGTATTCGTAGTTGCTCTGTTGGTTCTTATGGCTTATGTGAGTTCTCTTCCACAAAAGAAATTTCTTCTGGATGGTAAGCTTAATCAAAGTTAAATTAGAAACTTACTTTTTTCTGAATTAGAATTGTTTAATAATAAATAATTATTATCTCGCCCCTTCAAAGATAATTGGTCGTTTATTAGAATCAAACAAATCCTAGGATACCGCACAATGTCGAAGTATATAAATCTTAACTAAAACCTAAAACAAAAAACAGGGAATCACAAATGACAAATTTGAAAATACCCCTGATGTTGTTGACTTAAACCAGGCTCCTTAGATCATAACTTTCCCTATATCAGACATATAGACACAAACATAAAAAAGTCATTCATATTTTTTTTCAAAACCGCAAGGAAAAACCCAACCAGTCCAGCATGCATTCAAGAAAATGTAACCATTGTTGCACATTCTCGTGAATAAAACAGATGGGTCTAATGATTTTTTTAAACAATTGTACTTACGGAAGGACAAATTTAAAGGTTGTGTTCGATTTCTGTGCAAAAAAGTGATATCACGAAAATACTCCGAAGAAAATTCACAACGAAATGTCAAATGGCAAATCAAAAGCTCAAACACATCAATCGAATATGACAATATACTGAAAGCATTGAATGAATAAGAATAATTTTACATTTTAGTAAATAGTTAATACTCTTATCAAATATAATGATAAAGAACCATACAATGATGCATGATAATGTCAGCTTTAAATTATTCCTTATTATTTGCAGACATATATCTACTTCCTGGTGACTGCGAGCATAGTGACGCATGTAGCCATTGTGGAACTAGCCACATTCACCGCATTCAACATGGAGGACTTGTTATAGAAATATGTTGTCGCACATGTGGAAAGCCCAATGCCACAGTGCATATTGGCTTTCCACATTCTGCCCTTGAATGTCAATGCCTGTAGAGCATCATACACGATATGTCTCTTTTTTCATTCAATAAAACTAATAATGAAAATATAGTACATGTAGCACCATTCATAACGTCTGCCTAACTAGGTATATACAAAAACATAGGTCTTTTTTGGAATCATGTCTTCCATTGGAAAAGGATCGTTAATTTCGCACGCCTTTATGGCGTCATTTACCAGATAGGAAAGATGACGAAAGATATCTAAGGGACAGTCAAACTCATAAATCGACAATAAACTGACAACGCCATGGCTAAAAATGAAAAAGACAAACAGACAAACATTAGTTCACATGTCACAACATATAAAACTGAAAGAATAAGAAACACGAACCCCACAAAAACTCGGGTGATCTCGGGTGCTCCGCAAGCGTAAGCAAATCCTGCTTCACATGTGGCACCCGTCATGTTGCTCATGTTATAACAAATCAGGTAAATAGCCTAATTCGGTAGGTCACATTCATGAAAAGGAAGGGGATTGTAGCTACGACATAGCAACACATCCGATATCATCTGTGAAACGGTTATTCCATAACGGTCAACAAACTCGTCATGGGGACCGTAAAATTTACGAAGGGATGATTTCAACATCCCCATTTGATTTAATAGCTTCCTTGTAAGCAGCAACCCTCTATCCAAAAAAATCATGATTGGAAATACAAGCACGGGAATATAGTATCAATTGGGAGATATATACCCCGTATGCAGGGCTGCTGGAATGTTGCTACTTCGAAATGAAAAGTTCATAATTTGAAATCTGAAATCATCTCTTTTGTCGGAAAGTTTTGTTTTCAACCGACCCTCATTGTCAATTTCTAGATGTAAGTCGAAATATGAAGGCGACTTAACTGTATCTGTTGTGTCCTTTTCTCTAGCTCGATGGGATAGATGCGTTCAGCATAGTCACCAAATTTTGAATTATTTAGTGCGAGAACATCATTGATATAGCGGAAAGTAAAATTAAAGGATATGGCTAACATCTTATTTTTCCTCCTAAGAATTTTCTGTATGAAGTCAGCCTCATAATAAAAAGAAACAAGTCGGCAAAAAGAGTATTGCAAGATGAAAGAGAGTCGGATTGTATGTACTCTTAATTTTTTAGTATCCTCATCTGATTCACGCCACCTCTAGAATAGGCAGTTTCACAATAACTTTGAAGCCCGGCTTTGATTGCTGATAAAATATATGTTTATAATTTAGAAAGAGGTTTCGTGGAACACTTAGAAGACCCAGCAATATACCGTTGTTTGTAAGGACACTTGTGTAGCTTAGGGACTAGTATCCAATTCAGTGATGAAGATCCAGTTCTTCATCTTTGGTTGATATTAATTTGGAACATAGAACAGACCTATGATTATCCAGGATTTCCTTTTTAACATAGAACAGACCTATGATTATCCAGGATTTCCTTTTTGATATAGAACAGACCTATGATTATCCAGGATTTCCTTTTTGACATAGAACAACCTATGATTATCCAGGATTTCCTTTTGGTAAGTGTCATGAGGGTATATGTTGTGTTTCCAAGTGATTTGTCAATACACAATTCGTTTATCAAGCATTTTTACACACAAAAACGATGTTGTTTGTGGCTTTATATGCGGGGACAACAACATATTTATCATGGATTACATGTCAATTGGGAACTAGCACAAGTGCAACCAGGAGGTTTAGACTTGAAGTCGTCAATATTGAGATCCTACAAAACGTGTTTATAATTGAAAATTTTAGTTGCAATAGGTTTGGTATAGGTATCAGAAATGATTGGTACAGACTGATCTTTGAAATAAGGAGGTATTTTCGACTGAACTAATTTATGATGTAGGATATTGCCTAAGCTGACGCCATTTAGACCTTTGTTGGCAAAGGGAAGATTAAAAAAGATATTTCTCTTTTTCATCTTTTCCAATGCGAACTGGTTTGACAAGTCTGTGACTTGCAATGTCTGAAATGATAGCTGAAAGTTTCTATTGGTTTGCATGAGGGTTTGTAACAGTGGTTTCCAGGAAGGCGTGTATGTTTATCTGCTCTATATAAAGTTTCCAGCACTTTAGTAATTGACATTCTGTAGGGTAGTATAGACATAATTAATGTTCCGTATGTACAAATCGTGATTGCTGTATGACTGAGGGGGTGACCATTCTTTGAGATTTCAATTTTACAAATATTTTGTGCAGTTTAAAATAAAAAAAAAATCATCCGTTTGCCGGAACTGGCCTATTATATACATGTACATCAGTATAGACTGTCAAGATATAAACCGATAGAAAAAAGGAAAACCGGACAGGCAAACCCTTGAACTGTTCTCTAAAGTCGTGAGGTGACTGCTTGTTATTAGGAGGCAAGGCCTTGCAGATCATCCAGCGAGCTCTGGTTTTCTTGCATGGTGTAATTTTGTTACATCTTAGTTGCATTAACTTATATGCGTTCTATCTCACACACCAAAAAAATTGTGGACAATTTCAGCCATATTGACAAGTTTGTAGATCTTGCCTTGCTGATTATTTTTACAAGATAATGTTTTCTCATCTATTATAGTTTTCAAGCTACATGTAACAGGCATTTTTTTCAAAATGGTAAAATTTGTCATTCATAGGTAATAATACATATAAGGATTCATCTGTATTTAATGATGCAAATTGTCATATGACAGGTATATCCAAATATGCATAACAATTCTGCCACTGTAATTTTTTCTTGATCTATAGCCGGTTGGATCCAATTAAGCTAATAGTTTTAGAGAAGCCTTTTAATAGTAAAGAGAGAACAATGAGGACAATAGGCACTTAGTGATGAGAATGGATCACTTGTACTAGATTTTTAAACAAGATATCCCAAGGGTAAAGTGCCAGGTAAAGCTCAAATTGGCCAGGTAGTTTGAGAGGAAAAGATATTGCTGAAGTTGTTAGATGTCAGATACCTAGTGACAAGAATAGCAGATGAGCTAAAGAAAAGGGGGAATGTGTTTTGCCTAGTTCAAAGGGAAAGGACGTAAACAACCAAAGGTATCAATTAACATTCTTCAACAATGACCAAATCTGTTCTCAGCCTTTAAAGACCCTAATGTTGCTAAACACCTATCCTAGTTCCATGATAAATATGTTGTTGTCCCCGCAGACAAAGCCCCAAATAACATCGTTTTTGTCTGTAAAAGTCATTACATTAATTGCTTGATAAACGAATTAGGTATAGACAATTCACTTGGAAACTCAACATATACCCTCACGACACTTACCAAAGAGGAAATCCTAGATAATCATAGGTCTGTTCTTTGTTCTTTTGGTATTTCAACCAAAGATGAAGAACTGGATCTTCCATCACTGTTTTGGATACCTAAACTACATAAGTGTCCTTACAAACAACGGTATATTGCTGGGTCTTCCAAGTGCTCCACAAAACCTCTTTCTAAATTATTAACATCTATTTTATCAGCAATTAAAGACGGGCTTCAAACTTATTGTGAAACTGCCTATTCTAGAGGCGGCGTGAATCAGATGTGGATACTTAAAAATTCCAAAGATCTTTTAGAGTACATACAATCTAACTCTCTATCATCTTGTAACAGTATTAAAACATTTGACTTTTCTACTCTTTACACAAGTATTCCACATTCCAAACTAAAAGACAAATTGAAAGAGTTGGTATTACTTTGCTTCATAAAAAAGAATGGCCAACGTAGATACAAGTATCTTGTCTTAGGGAGGGATAAATCCTTCTTTGTAAAGAATCACTCTGATTCAAACAAAAAATTCTATGAAACCGATATTATCAAGATGCTTGATTTCTTGATTGACAACACATTTGTTACGTTCGGAGGACATATTTTTCAACAGACTGTCGGCATCCCAATGGGAACAAACTGTGCCACTCTACTTGCCGACTTGTTTCTTTATTATTATGAGGCTGACTTCATGCAGGGTCTTCTTAGGAAGAAAGATAAGAAGTTAGCAATATCCTTTAACTCTACTTTCCGCTATATAGATGACGTTCTTTCACTAAACAATTCAAAATTTGGTGACTATGTGGAACGCATCTATCCCATCGAATTGGAGATAAAGGATACTACAGATACAGTTAAGTCGGCTTCATATCTTGACTTACATCTAGAAATTGACAATGAGGGTCGGTTGAAAACAAAACTTTATGACAAAAGGGATGATTTCAGCTTTCCAATTGTGAACTTTCCATTTCTAAGTAGCAACATTCAAGCAGCACCTGCATACGGGGTATATATCTCCCAATTGATACGATATTCCCGTGCTTGCATTTCCTATCATGATTTTCTTGATAGAGGGTTACTGCTCACAAGGAAGCTATTAAACCAAGAGTTCCAAATGGGGAAGTTGAAATCATCCCTTCGTAAATTTTACGGACGCCATCACGAGTTGGTTGACCGTCATGGAATAACCGTTTCACAAATGATATCGGATATGTTCCTTACGTCGTAACTACAATCCCCTTCCCTTTCATGAATGTGACCTACCGAATTAGACTATTTACCGGATTTGTAATCACATAAGCAAAACGACGGGTGCCACATGTGGAGCAGGATCTGCTTACCCTTCCGGAGCACCTGAGATCACCCCTAGTTTTTGGTGGGGTTCGTGTTGTTTATTCTTTAGTTTTCTATGTTGTGTCGTGTGTACTATTGTTTTTCTTTTTCATTTTTAGCCTTGGCGTTGTCAGTTTGTTTTAGATTTATGAGTTTGACTGTCCCTTTGGTATATTCGTCCCTCTTTTAAAACGTTTAAAGGACAAATGATGATTTAATGTGAAACTATTCAGCAAGAAAACCAATTGTCTGATGCAACTGATATTTTTTTTTCAAAAAAATAAATTTCTAAATTTACAGAAGGAAGAAATTGGGAGAATTCACAATGAAATTACAAATACAAAACAGACTTTTTAAGACATATCACTTTATTCAAAATAATTGTTCATCATAATGTGACATCAGAGATAATATATTTGTACAATGGCAAATATATAACAAATGGATGGATTCATTAATATTTTGGATGGAGTGATAAAATAATATACAGCAATAAATATCTTACGAGCGTTAAGTTCATAGAGTGAACTAAAATACATTATTATTGTCATAAACTAAATCATATAAAACAAAGTAAAAATATTGTTTTGTTTAGTTTAAAAAGTTAGTCACTAGGTAGGTGTATTCTAAAATATAAATTATCAAAATAAGAATTTAAAGCCTTCTAAATACCTATATTTGTTTTAAAAAAATTAACATCACTATGACCAGTAAAAATACAATCAAACATAAAAGATAAGAGAAATAACCCCAAAAAATCAGACAGTACAAAAGACTGTTCAATAAAATCCCCCCCCCCCAAAAAAAAAAACCACATGAATATAAATCAACTCAATTTATTAAGTGAATGCACCATCATACTAATTATCTAGTTAAATAACTGCTGTAAAGTCCAAAAGGACAAATGTAAAAATGTATTGGTTAATAGTAAATTTACCATTAACAGTTAAAGTTAATATAGTTAACAGTAGTTAAAAGAAGATAAGTTTACAATCAGTAATTTTATAGTTGAAGGTAAAATTATAGTTAACAGAAGGTTTATAGTTAACAGTGGGTTTATAGTAAGTTTATAGTTAACAGTAGTTTTAGAGTTAAAAGTAGGTGTATAGTTAACAGTAATTTTATATTATACAGGAGGTAAATATCCAACATTAGGTTTATAGTAAATCTATAGTTTAAAGTAGGTCTATAGTTAACAGTAATTTCATAAGTTAACAGTAATATCATTGTCATAGTTAACAGGAGATTCATAGATAACAGTAGGTTTATAGTTAACAGTAAGTTTATAGTTAACAATAGATTTATATTTAACAAGATTTATAGTTAACAGTTATTTCATAGTTAACAGTAATTTCATAGTTAACAGTCATTTCATAGTAAACAGTAATTTCATAGTTAACATGAGATTTATAGTTAACAGTAGGTTTATAATTATATTTTTCTTATAGTTAACAGCAAGTTTATAGTAAACAGTAATTTTATAGTTAACAGTAAGTTTATAGTTAACAGTTGGTTTATAGTTAACAGTAGGTTTATAGTTAACAGCAAGTGTAAAGTTTACAGTAAGTGTCATGACACAAAGATAAAAATACAAAGCATAACAAATGACGCAATCAATAACAATTATAAATTATAAATACTGATTGCATAGCAGTTTCAATGATCATATATGTATATAAAACAATGTCTTAACTCCAAAAATTTAAGAGTAGTCAAAATGTAAAATAAACCAGATGCTCCGCAGGGCGTAGCTTTATACGACCGCAGAGGTTGAACCCTGAACGGTTGGGGCAAGTATGGACACAACATTCAAGCTGGATTCAGCTCTAAATTTGGATTGTGATTAAATAGTTGACACAGCATAGGTTTCTGACACAGAATGAATGTGTTCTAATGAACTTAAAATTTGTATTTTCTCTTAGAGCAATTCACTATGCTGTTGAATATTAATCCTCTCAAAAAAATGTTTGAAGAAATTTTCATTTTATTTATGAAATTTCATTTCAAATGAGAAAATTGAACCCAATTTTTTTAATCACATCCCCCTTTCCCTTATTCCAAATTAATCTCAATTAAATTTCTAATGGAGTTTGCAACAATAACTACTCATTTAAATACATCATAAAATATAAAGATGTAAAAAAAACTGCTTGTTATCACTGAATGTTAAAGAGTATTTTAATTTATCAGTTGGTAGTAAAAAGTGAATATACATTGTATATAACAAAGATTTGAGTTGATTCTGGACAAAGAAAGATAACTCCAATTAAAAACAAATATTGCTATTTCACAATATTGTGCAATTAGATATTTCTTGCTTACTATTCTGGACAAAGAAAGATAACTCTAATTATAAAAAAAATTGCTATTTCACAATACTGTGCAATTAGATATTTCTTGCCATTGTGCAATACTGTGCAATTGAAAAGACTTGCTATTGCACAATACTTAATATAATATATTAGATCCTGATTTGGACCAACTTGAAAACTGGGCCCATAATCAATAATCTAAGTACATGTTTGGATTCAGCATATCAAAGAACCCCAAGATTTCAATTTTTGTTAAAATCAAACTAAGTTTAATTTTGGACCCTTTGGACTTTAATGTAGACCAATTTGAAAACAGGACCAAAAATGAAGAATCTACATACACAATTAGATTTGGCATATCAAAGAACCCCATTTATTCAATTTTTAATGAAATCAAACAAAGTTTAATTTTGGACCCCGATTTGGACCAACTTGAAAACTGGGCCAATAATCAAGAATCTAAATACATTTTTAGATTCAGCATATCAAAGAACCCAACTGATTAATTTTTTGTCAAAATCAAACTAAGTTTAATTTTGGACCCTTTGGACCTTAATGTAGACCAATTTGAAAATGGGACCAAAAATTAAGAATCTACATACACAGTTATATTCCGCATATCAAAGAACCCCAATTATTCAATTCTTGATGAAATCAAACAAAGTTTAATTTTGGACCCTTTGGGCCCCTTTTTCCTAAACTGTTAGGACCAAAACTCCCAAAATCAATACCAACCTTCCTTTTATGGTCATAAACCTTGTGTTTAAATTTCATAGATTTCTATTTACTTATACTAAAGTTATTGTGCGAAAACCAAGAAAAATGCTTATTTGGGTCCCTTTTTGGCCCCTAATTCCTAAACTGTTGGGACCTAAACTCCCAAAATCAATACCAACCTTCCTTTTGTGGTCATAAACATTGTGTTTAAATTTCATTGATTTCTATTAACTTAAACTAAAGTTATTGTGCGAAAACCAAGAATAATGCTTATTTGGGCCCTTTTTTGGCCCCTAATTCCTAAACTGTTGAAACCAAAACTCCCAAAATCAATCCCAACCTTTCTTTTGTGGTCATAAACCTTGTGTCAAAATTTCATAGATTTCTATTAACTTAAACTAAAGTTATAGCGCGAATACCAAGAAAATGCTTATTTGGGCCCTTTTTGGCCCCTACTTCCTAAAATGTTGGGACCAAAACTCCCAAAATCAATACTAACCTTCCTTTTGTGGTCATAAACCTTGTGTTAAAATTTCATAGATTTCTATTCACTTTTACTAAAGTTAGAGTGCGAAAACTAAAAGTATTCGGACGACGACGCAGACGACGACGACGCAGACGACGACGACGACGCCAACGTGATAGCAATATACGACGAAAATTTTTTCAAAATTTGCGGTCGTATAAAAATGAATTCCTAAATGGAATGAAGTTAACATTCCTCCCTCAAAACAGGCAGTAAACTGTTTTTATGTACAGAAACAAAAGTTGCATCATACTACATTTAAAATATAACAAACTAAAAGTCAATCAGTAACCAAAGACAAATGTGTTATGGCAGAAAATGCAAGCTCTCATTGCAATAAAGCTTTAATCGATTAGAAGAATTTGCTTGTCACCATAATTGATTTTAACATTTCAAATAAGAAATTTTAGATCTTAGAAATTTTGTGTAAAGATTACATCATGGTATAAAGCTCTGGGTAAAATGATTGGCCAAGGTTTTGTGATTCAGACACACAAAATTAAATAAAGTGCCTTTTTTCATTTCCAAAAAAATGGTGAAGTTAATTGTAGGTGAAAATTTCTATAGTGCTAATTTTCATCTTTTATAATATGACAGGTAAGGCTTTAGTTGAAGAATGTTATTCTCTTTCCCTGTAAAACTTGACACATGAGTAAGTACTGTAAATTCAGAAAGTTTTGGGATGTTTTTATTATTGCAAAAAATGTGATAGGGTTATAATCGCAATAATTTGAATTCACATTTATTAATTTTTTTATATGAATGAAACAGAATTTTTAACAATTTCGCAAAAATTAAAATCGCCTTTCAGTCTAAAATTACAAAATTGCAATAATTTCTAAATTTACAGTATCGTGTATAGCTATGTTGGTTATAATTGACTTATACCAGTTTATGAGATTTTGTATAGATCAATGAGACAAAACACAAATCTTACACTTTCAAAAATACCCAAAATTTCTGCTTGTAAAGTAACATTATCATTTAAATTTTAAAATCTATCATTAATGTTTTAAAAATAAAGTTAACATCAAGAATTCATCATATTTTTCAGTGTAGATTCTCCACTAGAACTCTGTATAGATAATGCCTTGCCTCCGTAAGTCGTCTCGTTCTCCTTAATTTCTGTCGCTTTCTTGTACAATTTGGCTGCAGCTTCAAAATCTTTCTATAAAAAAAAGATTCACAATTCTTATATGCTATGCATATAGTAAGGATAGCAAGGGCTTAGCACAAATAAAGTTTCCACGAAAAAAATCTGTTTAATCTTATACAAGGTAAAAAAGTACAAAATAATTGAAAATGTAACAGTCTAGGAAAATCTGAAGATGAGACTTTTGTTTGTTTTATGTTTTGCCCGTAATTTTTTAGTTTTTTCAGCCAAATTTTAAGATATCTATAATAACATTTAAATCAAAATGAAATATTTATATAGTAAGATGGCAAGATTTCAAAACAGTCAAACTTTCCTTATATTATCTGTGTTTTTGGTTTGTACCAGTACCAGAGAGCCGTGGTGTAGTGGTTAGTGCATCAGACTACAAACACAAAGGTTCTTGGTTCGATTACCGCTCTGAGGAAAAAATTTCAGGGACTGAATTTTCGGCTCTCCCTCAACACCATTTGCGAGTGTGCTCTTGAGGAAACGATGATAGTCCATCCGAAGGGGAGGATAAATGTTTGACCTTAAGAGATAGCTATATATATTGCACATAAAAGACGCCCTTGCAGATTTTGAAAGAAAAAGAGCAGGCTTATGCTGCTACAAGGCAGCACTCACACCCACAAAGTGGAAAGGGATTATAAGTTTCAATAACTTATTTTCCAATCCACTATAAACAAATATGTTTAAACTAAAGTATCGTACCAGTTCATATTTCATAACAGCCAGATTGCGTAGAGTTTCAGCCACACGAGGATGCTGAGGTCCCAGACTTTCATCGTAAATCTTTAATGCCCTCTCATACATTGGCTCTGCGTCTGCATATTTGTTCTACAATATATAAATATCAATAGTTATAAGATAATATCATTGGTTTCTATTCAGGACATTCCCTAGTAATTTTAAAAATAAAATAATTACATTACAAGTATGTTTCATTATAATAAATTATTTTGATTGGCTAATATCAAGCTCGGGTCATTCTAATATCAACTTTCATTAACAACTGATATGGAACATTCATGGTGACACAAGCTTCCACAATAAAGTGCACAGGTTAATAAAATAAACACTTGTAAGTACTTGTGTTTTCATGATCTTATAAAAAAAAATGTAATCATAAGTATTGAAAGTTTTTTAAATAATTTAATAGGGTTGTAAAAGCGTATACATTTTTTTTAATGAAGTGCTTACGCGCTTCATACACAATGATCTTCGGTCAACGCTTTAAATAATTTACAAAAGGAAGCATTCAATTCTTCTATAATTTTCAGAAACAAACATTTGTTTTTTCAGCAAAGTTGTTAAAGCAAATAAAATACGAGTATTATCTATCTAAATTAAATCTGTACTATCAAATTGATAAAATTATTTACATTCATTCCAATTGAGTTAACACATAAAAAAAATTCTCCTATAGGATAATTTTCTGTGAAATTTACAATTGTTAAAGGCCAATAAAGTGTATATCTATTACAGATACGCTATATTATAAAATTAGTTTGGCAGGTTTAATTTTCATAAAATTTTGACAAAAATTAAAAAAAAAATTAAACCATACACTCTATCTGAAAATCTCATTGCGTATACAGCAGTTTGACAAACAGAAATTTGGATCATTGAGAAGCTTTATATTTCCTTAACAATAGAATGTGATTGACACATTCAACTGATTTTTAGAGTTATCTCCCTGTAAATACCAGCTAAATGTAAACTACCCACCTGTTGAGAATATAATACGGCTAGGTTAACTAATGCCGTGGCTACAGAAGGATGATATGTTCCAAACGTTTTCTCCCTGATTTCTACGGCTTGTTTGTATAATGGTAATGCCTGATCAAATTTACCCTGTGAATAATGACATGTAACATTATACATTATTGTCTTTTCTACATCATTTGCCTTTAACATATTTTAGCATTCAATGTGCAGGGTCAACACATTACACAAAATATATATGATTCGAGCGTTTTCTCCCTGATTTCTACGGCTTGTTTGTATAAGGGTAAAGCCTGATCAAATTTACCCTGTAAATAACAACAAGTAACATTATCAATATATTATTTTTCTTCTTGTTTCTGAAATAAACATGAAACACTTTTAAAAATAGCAAAATATCCATCCAACTTTTTCAGTAATGTCTAACTCATTGTGTTTCTTGTATTAATATATCTTCAGTTAATGTGTGGAATAAACATTTCAAAATAACAATAAGAAAAATTTCTGCCCAAAAGTATGTCACAATTTGGCAATTTTCAGATCATGCGCAATATTATTATTAAAATGGTACTGTAAGAATTGAAGTTTCATAGAGTTGTAGGGTCACAGATTCTAGCCTTAAATTCAAATATGTCATAAGTTTACAGTTTTTCCCTGTTTTTTGGTCTATGTTGTGTATATAGACTAAAGTTTTAGTATTTTAAGTGATTTTGAATTGATATTCCTTTGCATAATGTAGATTTCTTATAGACACAGCTCACATATTTGGAATGTCAACTTGCAGGTATATGGATGACAATTTATTAATCTTCATATCTTTGATAATTTCAACATTGTGGAAACAAATGTACATATATACAAGAGTGATGATATTTATATATTTTTCAGTTTACCTGTTTTCTATACAGCAGTGCTAAATGGTTGATAATGGAGGCTACACTCTCATGGTTGGTACTTAAATACTGAAAATGAAAAATCAAATTAATTGCAGAACAAACAAGTGAAACTGCGAGCTACTGCTCACTGATGATACCCCCGCCGCAAGTGGATAATATTAATAGTGTAAAAATATGCAAGTGTTCCAGGGTTGGCAAAGTATTACCCGCCCGGGAATTAAAACTCCCAGAAATAGGAAATACTGGGCATTACTGGGCAATATGATTTTTAAAGCTTATTTTAACACAAAATAGTAAAGTCTTGGTGTAGTTTCATAGTATTACAGCTAAATATATACTTTTTATACAGATAACCATTGATAGTCATTTCTAAAAGAATGAAAAATTCAATTTCATTCCCTTCTATGTACATGTAGACAGAATACAAGATATGCACATTTAAGTAAACCTTGTTAATAACCAAGAATTGTTTCAATAATCCATACTTTGAAAAACAAATTTATTGTACTGTTCATACATTTGTCATATTGCTAAATAAACACCCTAAGGGGTCATGCCATTAACACTTACCAGCGTTTTGCATTTGCGCCGATCTGCATTTCATTTGCGCCGATTTTTTCTTTCATTTGCGCCGATTTTTGTTTTCATTTGCGCCGATTTTTTTACAGGTAAATTACAGGTGAATTACAGGTGAATAGATATAAGAAGTTGTGGTATGAGTGCAAATGAGACAACTCTCCATCCAAGTCATGTTATTTTTCATTTATCATTATAGACCTCTTCCGTCATCCAGTTGTACACTATATTCACATACTTTAAAATCAAGAAGTAAAAACCTTAGATAAAAGCACTCTGGTTTATACTAAAATGACGAATTGAAAATCTATTTACAGCATTCAAATCCATAAAAATGGAATACATTAAAATCATAAATCTGTTCTTGCTGAGTATTTATAGGCAACATATCTAATATGTTCCTTTCATGTGAGTTCGTCTCTTCTATATTTGTTGTAATTGTCAATAACGTAGTCCATCTTTTCTTTGTCTTGCTAACGTACTTATGTGTGTGGCCGTCAACGGTTAAAAAAATTGACTCCTCGGCTCGTTGCAGTGTGCAATATGTCCATCAATTACAGCAAAGTTAAGAACAATATGAATCAAAATTAACTAAAACCTATGTTTATAAACAGATTTTACCAATATACCTGCACGGTATAGTACATGTACAAGTATTAACTTACCTGTAAATCCAATTAGGAGCAAATATAAAATCGGCGCAAATGAAAAAATGAAATCGGCGCAAATGAAAGAATGAAAATTTTGAAAATCGGCGCAAATGTCATACGCCCACACTTACACAATTGAAAGGGCTGATTATTGTTACATAAACAAATCTGCATTATAATCTGAATAATTACTTACTAATTAGTGACAGTAAATATACATTAGTTAAATGTCATTTTTCTCACATGAAATTGTTAATTCTTTAAAGGAGTTATATTTATTTTTAAAAAAAAATTTGCTTTATGATTTACAGTTTTACAAATCCAGACAAACAAAAAAGATTTTATATATCTTAAATGTTTAAAATTTGTGTTTGATCACTGAATCCTCTATTAAATTCAGACCAGTATTTTTTATTACCCAGTATTGCCCATTATTACCCACTAAAACCCAGTAAAACCCGGGTTTTCCCAGTATTTCCCACTGGGCTGGGCAATACTCATAAAACCCGGGTTTTTGCCAACCCTGAAGTGTTCGGTAAACAGGAAGTTGTCGAGTGATGAATCTGAAAAGGCATCACACGGTATAGCTGACTTATATAAATCCTGAAACCAAATTTCAGAAATCCTTGTCTTGTAGTTCCTAAGAAAAATGTGACGAAAATTTTATACTTGGCTATCATGTGTAAAATCATACAAGAGTTCGGTAAACAGGAAGTTGTCAAGTGATCAATCTGAAAACACATCACACGGTATAGCTGACTTAGATAAACCCTGAAACCAAATTTCAGAAATCCTTGTATTGTAGTTCCTGAGAAGAAAAAAAAACGAAAAATACTCATGGGACGGACGGACGGACTGACGGACGGACGGATGGACTGACGGATGGAAGAACTGACAGACAGAGGTAAAACAGTATACCCCCCCCCCCCTTTTTTAAAGCGGGGGTATAAATATTGTTTATTAATTTTTTTCAACTAAAATTTTCCCATCTTTATAACTTAAATTACAATTTTAGTTATATACAAGTAAAAGCAAAAATCAATTTCAGTGGATTTCCTTGAATTTAAATGGTTTTCTGTAGGCATTATGCAGATATTGGGAAAACCTGGAAAACAAATATTTACGAAAATTACAGTTTTTCCTCAATTTACCAAAAATCCACAATATTTGTTTGAGTGGTCAGGAGATTTTCAATATTTGAATCTCCTTAAATTCTGTACTTTGGTTTCTATTTAATGGTGCTTTGTACCAATTATTATATATTTTTGTATTCTCTTATTTTTCTATTTGTTGTCTACCTTAGTTTTGATATCTAGAGCCCTTTCATACAGAGGCTCTGCTTTATTGAACTGTTTCCTGTCATTATATAAAGCTGCCAGATTGTTAAGAGATTGAGCCAAGTCTAAATGATCTGGTCCCAACGTGCTCTCTCTCATCTCCAGAGCTCTCTTGAAAAAAGATTCAGCAGTTCTAAAAAGAAAAAAAACAATGATTTATACTTTGATTGTCATGAATTTTTTTTTTTGTCAACTACAAAGCTACAGCCATTATTAATATGTCCAGGTGCTCTAGAATTACTTTGATCCCTTACAGCATTATCGTTGGCTTTAATTTATCCTAATATTTTTATTTTTCATGGAATTCATTACACTACATTTTATGTGGATTTTATCATCTCTATTGACCCATCGTTTGATATATATCTACTTTAAACTTTCCATTTCTTTTCTTACCATCATTAGAGTTGAACTAAGTATAAATTGGAAAAAGAAGTAAAGGTTTTGAATCTATAATATCTGAATAAATCTATAGTTAAATTTTAGTTGGTAGAAATGGTCTGCTTGCAAAAGTTAGGTCAAATATTTTTGGATTTTCAGTGTATTCATATGCATGCGACGAGTCATTGACTCTCTTGCTTTTTTTTTTTTTTTATAGAAAATCCTTGATCTGTCACTGGTATTATTAGTGTAACGTTAATGATGTGGAGAAAAATAACCAAAAAACTTACTCAAAGTCATTCTGTAGATAATATAAGACCCCAAGTTCATTGAGTATTCTGGCATTGTCAGGAGAGTCTGGTCCTAGAGCTAACTCCTCTAGCTGGAGAGCTCTTCTCTGTACTACGGTCTTCGCTTGGGTTTGCTGAAAAATTTACAGAATAAAAATAACAGGAAAAAAAACATGATGAAGAAAAATTTATTTAAATCAGTGTAAATTGCAAAACAGTGGCTGTTCAAAAACATTTGTTTTATGTTCAACCTTTTCCAGATGATATGCAATTGTAAATATATTTGAAATCAATTAAGTTACTTTTCCTTGCATTTAACCTTCCAAAATGTCATCATGGTTGCAGATTTTTTTCAAACTTTTAATTAGTTAAATTGATATATTTATCACAGGTTATTTTTAAGACGATATTGATACTAAAAGCATAACCCGTCAAATATTTCTCAGATTGATTCCACTGATATATTGTAACGATAATATACAACTTAAAAATAGTTACCATAGGTGTGACTTTAGGAGATTTTTGTTTCTTTCTGATAACCACTGATCTTTTCTTTAGAGGATCAGCTTGGTCATGCCTGAAAATTAAATAAAACAAAAATATAGGTTTTACATTTATATTGTTCAAATTGTTTCATGTTTGGCACATCTTATGTAAGCCATTAAAAATCAGGAATTATATCATCAATAAAGCCTATGATTTTTTGATGGACTGAAAACAATAAATATACAAGGAATTCTATATGGCATTAATAACATTTACCAACAGAAATGAGAAAAATATGTGACAAGATATTTTTGATAATGTTTAGTTAAAATTTTAATGGTTTTAATTATTAAGGATATAATAAATCAAGTTTTTTTTTCTTCTATAAAACTGCAAACTCATTCATTTTCATGCATACCTATTTTTTTGTTTGAAGGAAAACTAATAATTCAATGAAACTTGGTTTCATGTTTTACCTAATTCTGCAAACAAGTTTATTTTCAGGAAACCTTACAAATGACTTGAGTGTGTTTTCAAACAGAATCTTTGATTACCTTGCTTGCTGGCTGAACTTTGAAATCATTATTAGGTTAGGTACACTGTTTCTCTTTTAAAAGTAGACTATATAACTAATCCATTTGTCTGTAGGACTAGACTACTCTGAAAGGAGGGTAGTATACTGTGTAGCAGGGTTTTTTCGCAATGTGTAAATTTTCAATAATTTTGCGGATAGAACAAAGGAGTAAGTTCGGTAAGGGCCATATTTGGCCCAAATTATAAAGTTCATAGTTACATGACAATAACTGTTTTAAGTTGCCTTAAAGACATGTTAGAAAGTTAAACAGAACTGTTTTTGTCAAAGTTTAGTTCTAACACTTTGATTTTTACATCCAAAAAAAGGTCAAAAAAAGGGATTTTGGTGAAATTTGACAAAATCAGCTAGATTTCAACCAAATAAAGGACCAGGAAACATAGAGCGCAGGCGTCGACAAGCTTAAGATTCAAGTAAGACATGTTAAATGTCTTCACAAACATTATTTCAAAAGATCTTTGTTGTCGACGTATGCGCTCTATGTTTTCTGTCCAATAATCTATGGAAATTTACCCATTTTCATTGATTTTTTCGTGAAAAATCAATATGATTACAACTTGTGACGTCATAATGAAACGCAGAAACGTAAAATTTTCAACAAAATGGTTTATATCCTAGCTAGTCAATGTATTAGCTGTAATTTATCGTGATATTGGTCGATAAATCTGAATTTGAAATTTACGCTAAAAAAGGGGGCCATTTTAGGACCTTATCGAACATACTCCTTTGCCTAAATAAATTCCGCCAATTTAAAAGTGTACATGCATAGATATTGATAAAAGTTTTGAATCTGCCAAAATAAAACCACCAAAATATTTCGTGTATCTTTTTCAATGAAAATCACAAAATTTTACACCTGTGAAAATAACCTGCTGTATGGTATCTAACCTAATAATTATTTCATGGTTCAGCTAGCAAGCAAATTGCCATAGATGTTACCTTTAACTTCACAATCAAGTTGTTTTGATTTAATTTGCAGATCTAGATAGCATAAAATCATACCGAATTAGTGCTCCATTAAATATCTTGAATTCACAGATATAGCAGAAGAAAACAGTGGCCATCTTTTTTTATTTGTAGTTCCTGATTTGGCTCCTAAATTTTAATAAGGAATTACTCGATATTTTTTACCTGTCTTGTCTTTGATATAACTGAGCTAGAGCCTCCAGTTCAGTAGCCACCAGTGGATGATCCATACCATACTCATTCTCATACAGAGCAAGAGCTTGTTTATAAAAGTCCTCTGCTGTGGAGAATTTCCCCCATTGTGCATACAGTCCTGCTAGTATGTGATGTGTCCGAGCTACTATTGGATGATCTGGGTGAAGGGTGGTCTCCCTTATTTCAAGAGCCTTCTGCAAAGCTGATACAGCCTGAAATGAAGAAAAACAATTAAAATCAAATATCAGATAGGTTAAAATTGAAGTTAAGACCACGAAAATTGAACAACATTGCATTTTCTTCATGCATGAAATATAATAAGATGTTGTAAAATTGCTAATGCAACATGATATGATAGTTAGCAAGTACAGGGCACAAAATTTTAGGAAGCTGTGAGAACATGCAGTAACAGATAGCAGGATGGATTAGCAGGAGTAAACCAGTTTAACCCCATTTCATAGTGGGCTTATAATAGTTATTCAAGCCGACCTAATATTTAACTCCGTTGATCTGAACTACACCCAAAGAATATAAATGTCTTTTTTGATAATTAACTTTATTTACCTGATTGAGTTGACCTAGATCTTTTAAGAAATGCCCTAATGAATCATAAAGGTCTGCTATTCTCTCCAATGTAATCAGTCCACCATACTGGCCAACTACTGCAAAATAAAAACAAATTAACCTGTAATACTTTAATATTTTTTTAATGTCTTTGGTTGTATTATTTGTAAAAACACTGTCCAAAATTCCTTTTCAAATCTAAGTACTTTTGTATGCTGTGGAAAAGGCTCCCCAAAGCCTCTTTAGTATAGTTGATTCATTATAACTTGCATGATACCAATATTTGTGGATTTCTTTGGTAAAACGTAACTATGAATTTAAAAGTTCAACGTAGTATAATTTTCTATATTTTTGTTTGCAGAAGTTTGCCACATTAAACCACAATATCAATTATCCAGGGAACTAAAATTTATTCACAATCCACAAAGATAACTGAATCCACATTGGTTTAATAAATCCACCAGAACTTACATTCCTCCATTTTTCTCGTAGCATTGAAGTAGAGTTGTGCCATGGTGTTTTTATCTGCAGCTACAAACTGCCAATAAGATAAAATCTCTGGACATCTCCCTCTGTATAATACATGAAAATAAATAAAATATAATATAAATCTATCTATGGAAAAACATTTATTGCAGACTTCAAAAGTAAGCCTTCGGCTGTTGTCTGCTCTATGGTCGGGTGGTTGTCGCTTTGACATATTCACCATTTCCTTTCTCAATTTTATAATAAGATAAATCTGATTACAAGATAAAAATAATAATTTTCCCCTAAGATTAATATTTCCTTTGAAGAATTTCCTTTCTTTTTCTGATAAATCTGTAATTGTCCTAAACATTCTTGAAATATTTGCTGCTGGACATTATCCTTTGAAAGTCATACATGTACATTTTGTTTTAATACATACCTCGAATACAACCTTTGAAAAACACATAGATTCAGTAAACATTGTTGTAATTCCTCTTTTTCTTGTGATTGTCTCAGTAACCATGGTAACTCATCAGAAACTCTACAAGATGTCTTCCCTGGACTACAATAAATTTTGATATTTCTGTCATGGATGGTTGTAAGTTTTTAAATTTTAAAAGAAGAAAATGAATACATGAAAGACTTTGTTATATGCATCTGTTTTCAGGAGCAAAAACAATAGCAAGACTGTACTATGCTTATTTGTTTTAAATTCTATTATTACATTTGTTAAATTTCTTTTAATTAAGCTGAGCTTATTAGATTTGCCCTCTTCTATAAGTTGAAAGCCATACTGTTGCCAATAATTGATAGCATCTACTCGATTTGAACATCATCAATATTTGTCTCATGGGCAATCATGATGATAGAAGTTTTTAATGACCTTGACTTGCTATACAGCCCTTGCATGGTCGGTAAATTTATTTATTGGTGAGCCTCTCTTTAATTCATAAAGCTGGTCCAAATAAATTCTAAATTTTCTTACAGTGTACATATATTGTATACATATTCACATGTTTTCTTAAAATTTACCTTAAGGAATTTGAAAAATATTGAATAAGATTTTGTCTGTATTGTGGAATTA
The DNA here is from genome assembly GCA_019925275.1 of Mytilus edulis. Lineage (NCBI taxonomy): Eukaryota > Metazoa > Mollusca > Bivalvia > Mytilida > Mytilidae > Mytilus > Mytilus edulis. The sequence continues at coordinate 23,060,274 of CM034358.1, read as the reverse complement.
GCTTGGCCTCCTCTTTACCAAAGCAATACTCAAGTGCTGCTTTCTCCATCTGAAAGAAATCAAAAATCAATATCATTAAAAATACATGTTTTACAACATAATTTTTAATAGCTACATCTGTCAATGATTTTTTTTAATGAAATATATTGTTTCTATACACAATACATTACATAACAACCAAAAGATGAGGCGATATCAAATTGAGGTTAAAAACATGAAAACAAAACATTATAAGTTTTTTGCTTCCAAAGCATAAATTTCCTACATTTAACAAAGAAAGGAAATAAATGTTAATTTTTTTATTTATTTTTTTTTAACTTTAATTTTCAAATTTGATGAATTTTCCTCAAAGAAAATTTTAGTATGAAAATATATTATTTTAAAAAGTTGAAAACAAAACAGATATCAAAAGGAGATGGAAATCGAAAGTTAAGTTACTCAACGCCTACATGGCATGAGAAAAATACAATTCCTTAAAATCTATTTGGAGGTAGAATAATTGATTTTACCTGCTGATGTGCAAACATGAGTAATCCTCCTTGGTACTTTATAATAAGATGATGAAAGAGAATTTCTGTGAACAGTGTCAGGAAATTGGATGACAAATTTGGCATCAAATCCAGTAACTCACTTTCTCTTAATCCACAGCGACTCACATATATAAATCTTAATATCTAAAACAGAGTAAAAACATATGAGATCTAGTAACTAGCTCTCTCTCAAACAACAGTGACTTAAATTTATAAATCGTAATATCCGAAACAGAGTAAAAACACATGGTACACAAAGTCTCTTAATCCATGACAACTTACGTAAAGAAATATTGATACTGTAACTAAAAATGTGATATAAATTATATTTTTAAAAATCTTCAAATTAAACTTATTTTGTGAATTACACACCTAGGCAAATCTCATATTGTGTAGAAAATCAGAGGGAGGGACTTCAAATTAACATTTCACGAAATATCCCTTTGTTTCTATATTTGTAGCTGAAGCAAACAGGAATTGTTCTTATATATAATTACTGCAGTATAAAAAATTACATTGATTGCAATGAATTACATGGATTTCACTCCTCTGACACCATACTACAATAGGCGTTATCATGACGTCTGATCAATACAAATTGTGAATGCTTAAAAAAAGATATAGTTCCTTACATTTTGTACTTTAATTTCAGAAAAAAGCCATATGCCAATGTAATAAAAAGAATAATTAATCAAAGAACTAAAATATGGAAAAAATATTCAACTCGTGACCAAACAACACCAATAATTAACTCATGGGCTACGAGCATTTGTGAATTAATGTGTTGTTCTGCCACTTGTCGAATATTTTTCTCTATTTGAATTCTTCAATTAGTTATTCTATATTTATTACATGTTTGGATGCTGAGGGAAAAGCTTCCCAAAAATTGCTTTAGTGTTATGTGGATTTGACTTTTAGTCTGTTGCTTTTTTATTTTTTATTTGTCCATGATACATCTTTCTCAGACTTTTTGTTTTTGATTGCTTTCTGGATAATTCCTCAGTAGCTGAGTTAAGGATAATTCAACTCACCATTTTGAAGTGCCTTCGTTTTCATAAATTTACACTCACCATTTTTAAATGCCCTCTGTTTTCATGAGTTTCCAGTGAATATCTAATTACATCTAAAACTTTACAATATAAACTGACACAGTCTGTGCACGTCAGTAAATTCTCTAAATGCTTGGCGGGTTTAGAATCAAATCTAGTGTACCTATAAAGAAAGAAAAAACGACATAATATACAGTTTATTTTGAAGTTTGGTTGTACCTGTAGAAAACTTATTTCAAACATTATAGCCCATCCCATTGTTTACATTTATTATTGATAATTGAAAATTCAATCATTGCACTTTCAGGAAAAAATAAAAACATTGAAAAATTTTCTGAATTTACAATATTACATGTTAGAACTTAAAATATAAGATTAAACTTAAGTAATGTATATAAGGTTATTTTTAGCTTGTGTGTTCTTCAATAAAAGGTAAGTTTGTATATCATGCATTTTTTTCTTTCCGACTATAATAGATTATCACATTCTACCTACCCTGATATATGCCTAGCTAGCACCATTACATACAGTGAACAACAAGTGGATGGAGTTCTACATTGTGTCAGTATTGAAGTCTCCTCTTCAGAACTTATAGAAGCATCCAGAGTAGCTAACTCAGCATGCAGTAACTCTTTCACATTCTTGTTACTCAGTGGTTCAACCCGTACTGTAGGCCAAGATCTGTAAATAGAACAATTATTGAAAAAAAACACAAAATTTAGAGTTACACTTTGAAGCTTATCTCAATAAGTCTAGTTCAGATGGTTTATTTCTTTTTACTATTCTGTTTGGTCTAGCAAATAAAATCTGGATTTCAAAACCGGTTGCATTTTCAAAAACACTGACATTTTTCCGCCAAAGTTATTTTCAAATGATCCGCTATCAAGTAAAATGTACAAAAATATCCCCAATATGAATATGTGTTGAAAGTAATAGTATTGATGGAAAGGGAGAACATATTGTTTTAACATGTAAATTTTATTAATTATCAATTAAAATCATAGAAATAACAACCTTTGAAAATATGTTTTCAGTAATCATCATGAGAATGATGTTTTATTTAATAAAGGGAGATAACTCTAATCAAAATCATTAGAAAACAGAATTCCACTACCAAATCTTGTGCAATACAATATTTACCATCTCTCCACAGTTCAATTTTAAATATTTAAAATGCTCAACCAGCCTCAGGTTTTAAATTTAAAAATTTAATGGTCTGGAGTGGATAAATTTATTATCACACCTGATGCAGTGGTAGAATCTATAAATCAATAGTCATATTACAACTTTCCCTTTCCCCTTTTGACCTTGATCAGATATGGATATTTTGCTCCATGACCAATGACAACTTTCTCTACATGCTGACCTTTCACCTTGACCTAGATAAGCAATAGGGTTTTTTTTCTTCTTACCTCCATGACTGGGGACAAGTTTCTTCACATGCAGACACAATTATTCTTGTATCCACTGGCAAAGGATCTTTCAGCCATTTTAAATGCACCTCAGCTTGCTGAAAATACAAATGATTTAAACATAGGTGTACATTAATACTAAACTATTACTTTATATAAGCCTTTCAAGCTAGCTGAAGGTCAGTGTGTGATGGTGCAGTATATTTCAAATTAGAAACCCTTAAGCTTGATGCCTGAGCACCATTTCTTAAACAGTAGGTTCTAGACAAATTTTCGCCAATTACCAAAATCTAAATTAATTCATACAGGTGACAGTCTAAATTCCCTCCAATCTGTATCCCATCTAATCACTTTTTATTTTACTTTCAATTGTGTCACCCATGTCATTTTCATTGACTAGATATAGTCTGATAGTGTATATGCAACAAATTTGATGTTCATATTGATACAAAAAACAGAATTTTACTTTTTTGAATTTTCAGGTATCTCCCATCTCCATTCAGGTAACTTCATTCAGTTTTGCACATATTATTTTCAAAATTTAAGACTTATGCAAGCCCTTCTTTTATAAAGTATAGCATATAAGAACTTTTCAAAAGAAACTTATAAGGAATTAAGGAAACTAGAATCCGAAACAGGCAAGTGATGGTATTTAGATGTGAAACATTACTGCTTATGGTACCTGGAAACGATCAATGGAATCCAGTACAACAATAGCTCCACCTGGTGTCCTAGATGATATCCTCTCTAACCACCGGGGAAACTCCTCCACTATTCTGACAGGATCAGAAGTCAATTGTGGAGGTGAATTCAACTGTTGCATCAACTAGATTAAATATAAAATACACAGAAATATTAACTTTTTTACTTAGAAATCTTAAAATGCTGGATTAAAAATGGTGGCGGGAAGACAAAAAACCCTGAGAACTTTTTAGATATCAGGAAACAAGTTATATGGGGAAATCAATATATTAGGAATCAAGGCAAAAGTTTGCATTTTAAACATTGGATAGAAGAAGATATAATTTTTATTAATGATATAATCGATGATAAAGGACCTCTCAAAATTTTTTAGACAAACTTAAAAGGAAACAAAATTGGATAGCAGAAATATGTATGTTACATAAAGCTATACCCAAATCTTGGAAAGAAAAATTAAAGAGTAAAACATCTACAAATACTAAAATTAATTTTCAACAAGATATAAAGATGAATAGCCATGGATTGTATTACAATCTAGACAAAATTTCATTCAAAGAAATATATAATATTTTAATTAAATCTAATAAAGAGCTCCCAGTAGGATTCTATGTATGGAAAAATCATTTCACTTTTGATAACGTTATTTATTTTATAAAGAAGAACCTTACTTTTACATTCTATTTTTTAAAAGATAATAGAATGAAAATGTTTAGATGGAAATTAATGCATAATATTACAGCAATTAATCATAATTTGTATCGTTGGAAAATATCTGATAATCCAAATTGTGTGATTTGTTCCAAATGTGATAACTATAATAATTTTTTCTTTGAATGTAAATGGGTAAAAAATTATTGGTCAATAATTCACGACATATTGATGTATTTTAATATAGATAAACATGTCTTCTGTCTTAAAAATCTTGTACTTGGATATAAAATTGAAGATATTGAATATAATACACTTAATCATGTCATAACAATGATTTGTTTTGTGATTTATAAATGTTTTTATTTATCAGAAAAGAGAACTAAATTTGTGAACATGTTGTCAGTTCTAAAAAATGAAATTGAAACACAAATGTTATATCATCCAGATAGTCTATTTTTGAGAAAATTTCATAGGAAAATATCAAAACTTTGATTATATTTATTTTTTATGAGAATTAGACCTTATATTAATACTACAGTATTTAAATAACAAAAAATCAATCAATTAATAATTTACAAATCAATCAAGATCAGGGGTCAATAGCTCCTTTTTTGATCTCTTCGATATACTTCATTCTTACTTACCTGTAATATTCGATTATTATAAGTTTAAAAATTTACACATTCGATAAGTGACTTGATGACCGTAATAAATTACTCACCATTTCATGAATTTTTTTGTCAAGCCATGAGGTCAACCATGCTTGATCATTCTTGATCATTCTACTTTCGGTTAAATTAGTTTTATATAATCAAAACAAATGACGGGCAAAAATACAGTTATCTGGTGTTCTTTTTATTACTTTCTTATATGATTGTTTATATAGGATCACTGAATAATATATATATGTATTGGGCCATAAAAAAGAATAGGTTTGTTTGCCCAAACGCTACCTACCCAGAAAAAAGCTGCCTACTCAAATTCTTTTATTGTCCTGGTTGGAAGAAGTTTTTTTTAATCAGATAGGCATGAAGACTAATAAACACCCGATACTTCAATTTCTTTTCTTGAAAAAAAGAAAAGAAAATGCCTACCTACCTACCCCCTGTCTCAACCTTTGGGTAGGGTTTGGGCAAACCAAAATATTTTTAATTGTGGCCTTGTGTGCTCGTATGAATACTTTGTAAAATGCAACTAACACAAGATATAAATATGAGATATATTTTGCTAATCAAATCCCCTGGTTTCATTAGCAATTAACAACACAGGGAGGAACCTTAGCGTCATTGTAGTAGCGCTAAGGGACATTGTTCACAACCAGTAGTGAAATAAAATATTTAAAGTTGAAAAAAAAATATTTACTTTAGTAAAGAATAAAAAGACACAAAAATTTTATTTTTAAAAATATTGCAAAAGCTGAGCTCAAACAGTCATCTTGAAATGTTCATTGTGGTCATGGGCACTAGGTGTGAAAAGACTCTACATTCCAACTTTTTAAGAATTGTACTGTTTTTTACAAAATTAAAAGTTAAATTTAAGAAAACAGGAATATAGTCCTCCACTATGTCTGAGTGGTATTGTCTAAAATGTAGTACATATTTGTCTTTTTTTTTTATACATTCAAAGGACACATCTACAGGTCAGAAAATTTGTACTCAATGTTCTCAAATATATATAGACTACCTGTCTATATTGAATCAGCACTGACAGTGAACTCTCTACCAACAAAATGATACAATCTACTGGTACACAGAGACTACCTGTCTTTAGAGGACAAATTACCTGAGCAGTAAGTCTTCTCATCATCATAATTGGATCAGCACTGACCGTAGACTCTCTTCCAACAAAATGGTACAATAGGAGACTGCTTGGAATTTTCTCCTGTTGTAACTGGATCCTACAAAAGGGGAGACAATTATAAACATTTAACCATGGCAACTTAACAAGAAAATCCTTTTCCTTAAAAAAAACTGTTTAAAGATAATAATTATAACGTTTAATAAAAGTGTTTCAGCATTCAATGTGGGACATTTTTGCTAATTTGCAAATAATATATAAAATAGCAAATAAAATACAATGGGTTTATTATTCATGGTATACCATTTTTTTTAGGATTTTGAGGGGGGGAATAGGTGAAATTTAAATGTATGCAGACTTTGCAAAACCATGAAATCAAATGTCAAAATTTCCTTATCCACAAAACATGGTACTGATGAAAATAAATATTTCAAGGTAGCGAAAATATCTCCTGTAGTAAATTTGATCAAAATTTTGTAAAAATAAACTGTTTTCCAGTACTCACCATTTGGCAAGAAGAAGAGACCTGCCACATCCTGATGGGCCTAAAATCAACAATGGTGGCAATGGTCCTGCTGACAACACATGACCATTTAGTCTCTCATAATGCTGAAAACAAACATAATAGAAGATGTCGTAGTTTATAGTGAATTTAGGGTGCTGTGTAATACACCTTATCGCTATTTGTCCCCCATTACTGGATATTACACATTTTCTCGTAAAAATTTGACGTCACAAAACAAAACATCTGACGCCACAATGGAAAAGTGATTGTTGTATACGTCAAAAGTTCAAGAGGCCGGGTCAGCCGGGATTAGCGATAAGGTATGTTGACATAGAGTAAAAAACTGTGTTTATTCTTTATACATGAACATTGAAATTTCAAATATCAATTAAAGTTTTGAATCCAATATTAAAGTATAAGCTATACAGGTTTTAGCAATTCAGACATATATAAACATACTATTTTTAAAGATCTGCCACTGAAATTGAGGGATTTGACCATCACAAATGAAATTTTATTGGTGATGCAGTGAAAATTTGGTGATCATGTTTTTAGGTTACTACCATATTCAAATTAATATATATCGATTTAGATAAAATAAATTCTACTACTGCATCAAGTGTGATACAATATTTCTCCACTCAAGACAGATCAATTTTCAAATTTTAAACATAAGACTGGACAATTTTTTAATTGACAAAAGTGGAGAAATATAGAGTGGTATAAGATTAAATAATGGAATCTCTTTCTCACATAATATTTAGACAATATGTAGACAAATGAATGATCTGCATAAATTTGTGTTATTTTTATGTAACATCATGTTTGAGATTTTACAATAGGGAATATCAGAAGAAAATCCAGAAGATTTGAAGTCATTACTAAAATTTTGACCAATGAACATCTGAGATCAGATGAACCCCTACATTAGTAAAGATAAATAAGCAACAGGTCAGGAAAACAATAAATTGACTAAGAATTAAAGAAATATATGCTTTAAAACGTCTAATTTTTGTGAATACTTATTTTGCGTTAGTCCATTTAACTTTGTGGCCATTTATTTCCACAATTTTCTTGTTTGCTCATTCTATTCACTTAACGGAAGACCAAACTTTTAATATTCGCAACAATTTATATTTTATTTCCCAATTCATGAAAGTTGCAAAAATAAGATTGGTTTTCATTTATGTTAATACCCTTTCAAATCCTAATTCACAACTTGAGCTTTTAGCTAGGTTAATAGCTTCTAATTGCTCATTGTCACTCTGTACATCCCAAACATGGCCGCCACATAACTGGTCTGGACCATCATCCTCATTCTCATCCTCTTCTCCCTCTGCTCTTGATTCCAACCCAATCTCCTGAAATAAATATCAAGTGTGGAAACACAAAAATGTCTTGTGAAATATGATTGACTTTTGTTTGATTAATGTCACATGTCACATGTTCCATGCATATTATGAGAAGATATTACAAAAAGTTTATATATTTGATTGATGTTTGATAAACAACTAAAGGCCAATATTTTTGTTTTGACATTATTATGTAAATAAGACTAGTATCATTACAAATTGATAAAAAGGTGAGGATACACAATGTTGTACAAACTCTTACGACAAACCAAATCTGCTCATGAAAGATTCTTTGAGATCAAAGCTTAATTATTCTTCTTTGTATTCTTATCTTAAAGTTTGTTGTGAACATAATTCAAATGAAAAATATACTTTACATATATATAGTTAAAAACAATAAAAGCTTCTTACTGCAGAGAGAATTTTTTCAATCTCTGAGCTAGCTTGCTCCACACCTCGACTAGGACTTGTATACCCATCTATGATCTTAGCAGTCCTCTTCTCTCTTATCTTTGATTTTAGGTCTTTAGCATCACTGTGACCTGATTTGATCCTGTAATAAATAAGAAAAAAACCTCATCAGAGATACCAGGATTAACTTTTGTATTTACGCCAGACGCGCGTTTCGTCTACAAAAGACTCATTAGTGACGCTCGAAACCAAAAAAGTTTAAAAAGCCAAATAAAGTACAAAGTTGAAGAGCATTGAGGACCAAAATTCCTAAAAGTTTTGCCAAATACAGCTAAGGTGATCTATTCCTGAGGTAGAAAAGCCTTAGTATTTCAAAAATTCAAAAGTTTGTAAACAGTTAAAGTATAAATACTGTAAAACCAACTTATTTAAAACCAAGTTGTTTAATTTTTGCGACTTTCGCGAGTAGAAATATAACGCGAATAAGTAAAACTTTCATTATTTGTTACTTTGAATCACGAAATTAAATCGCTGTGAAATTGACTGGAAAGGACTGAACACGTAATAAAGTATCCGCGAAAATAAGTTGGTTTACAGTATGACTAGTCAGTGTGAAACAAACTAGGTTCTCTCTGTGAGTTTTGAACAGACTTAGGATTCGTCAGAAAGGAGAATTGAGTCAAGCTGGTACCAGACCTTCTTACAACGCAGGTTATAACTTCTAAGACAACTTTACTTTATATTTACCTATATTTTTATGAATAAAATGCTGATACTTACCCTTTGACATCCCTAAAACAGAATATCGCTGACTTGGCTGTTGGATTGTCTAAATATCCTATTTTATATTCTATACTTGTAAATCTGGAATAGAAAGAAATATTCATATCTAATTCTCTTGATTTATTAGTAAAATCAGAGTAAACAAGAATGTGTCCTCAGTACACGAATGCCCCACTCGCACTATCATTTTCGATGTTCAGTGGACCGTGAAATTCGGGTAAAATCTCTAATTTGGCATTAAAATTAGAAAGATCATATCATAGGGAACATGTGTACCAAGTTTGAAGTCAATTGGACTTCAACTTCATCAAAAACTACCTTGACCAAAAACTTTAACCTAAAGCGGGACAGACGGACGAACGGACGAACGGACGCACAGACCAGAAAACATAATGCCCCTCTACTATCGTAGGTGGGGCATAAAAATATTGTGATTATTTCTTGTAATAAAAACTCTTTTTAAGTGTATACTACAATTTATTATGCTGAAAGCACAAAACATGACCTTACATACAAATTGTCAAAAGATACTCAGTTTTTTTTTTATAATATTTTTTAAACCTCTGTGCATTTACTTATTTACTAGCTATATAGACTTAAAACTGATATGAATATATACTAGGTAGATTTGATATGCTATAAACGATTTGGCTTATCATGATTCAAATTAATTTTGAAAATATTCAGATAAATGTTTTAACTTATAACCTTAACATTACCAACGATCCATAAAAATGAGGTAAAAATTTACATGGCAGCTGGATTAGTATATCTGATCAAAATGTAACAAGTCAGACTAGTTTGCAATAAACATTAAGACCATATATTGTGGATTCATTTATTCCTGTAGGAACCAATTCTCATGGATTAAGGAAAAATCGTATTTTCATGGATATATTATTTCATGATTATGCCAAAGTTTGCAAACAAGTCTATCAAATGTCTATATAAAATGTGTAATTTGTGGAACACCATTTAAATCTAGAAAGTCTTATAACAACAACACTTGAGGGACTGCGGCATAAAATTTATTGATCGACATGTTTTGGTCATCTTACGACAACGTCATAGTATAGTGGTAATTATGAAAGAGGAAGTGAAAGTAAAAGTATAAATAGAAAAAATATATAAATAGATTGTCAACATGAAAATGAAAATAAAATGAAATTGTTTGTGTATCAAGTCTATGATATTAATGCCTTAGCTGAAAATGTTGTAAATTGAAGGTACAAATGTAACGGTTTATTTCTTCCTCTGTGATAATTTATCCTGAGGATAATTTGTCCCGGTATTTTTTTTCCAGGCTTGGTATTTCACAGGTTGATTTTTTCCAGAGGAGTGAAAGTCTATCTGTGTTTTGCGGATAGTATGTACCGGTATATATTTGCCGTACTATATTTCACAGAACCGTGTGAAATAGAGACCCATTAACTACTATGTAAGTTACTCACAATCAATATATACCTGACTATAATTATTAAATGTTTTACAAAGGTAGACTAAATTTGCATAATTTATCAAAGGGAGGTAATTATGAGCAATTTATATTTTAAAGACATTAATATAATATATTTCTGAATCTATTTTAGAACGAAATTTTTCCTTGAATCTTATTTTTTATATATTCATTTATAAAAAAAGATGACTTACAACTTGATTTAATAAGACAGATAACATTTCACAGGTAAAAAACTATCCAGCTGTTAAACATGCTATTGTTCCAATATATTGTTATGCTATGATTTATCTGATTTCCATATAATCAACAACTACATCTCTGTCCCAAGACAAAACTATTTATTAGTTAAAAATATCATCATAATCAAATTCTTCTATTACTGTTAACTGTAGCAATATGCAACTATATTTCTACCTTACTTTTAAATTTATATTTATACTGAGATCTGAAAACAACTCACTTTTACATGAATTTCACTAACCTTATTTAATTATGATATTATTTTCACAAGTACCATCTTTGAAATTACTTCTGATTTTCTTCCCTATGTTTCATGATAATTTTCTTTTTAAAAGGATGATATTGACTTGAATATTTCAGGAAATTTTTTCAAGGATAATTTGTGAAATTATTTCCCATTATAATATATATATTTTTTTTTACAATTTCGCTTTATTTCAAATACACTATTATCATTTCATTGTATTCTTAAAGGATAATTTTTTTCTAATAACTATTCAATAAGTTAACTACCCAGATAGAATTTCACGGCAAAGGATAAAATATCCCTGGGAAATAGTTTCCTCCAGATCAAAAAATAACAACAACTACTGTGACATTTTTTCCTCCGGATCAAATTTCACCTGTATATAATTTTGCTTTACACAAACACACATCATTTCAATTTGTAGTTCACCATGTTCACCCAGGAAATTGATGAAATTGGCATTCCACAAATAATAATGAATCCACAGTAAAAACTGTTTATTTATAATATTTTTTTGACACTTACTTATCTGTTGAATCTCCTAAAAAGGCCAAAAATATACAGGATTTAGATATCTGTTGTTTTCTAGAAATCTGTTGATGCCATAAGAGCTGCAAGAAAAATAAATACAAATACAAAGTAAGTATGACTGCTGATTGGTGATTGGCGTTTAACGCCACTTTCAACACTATTGGCTTTATTGAGCAAGCAGTGTTTTTAATTGGTGGAGGAAACAGTAGTGGCTTAAAGAAACATGACGTTGAGCAGCAAAACTGACAATCCTAGTCGTTTGGAGTAGAATGCACTTGCCAAAAGCAGGGTTGAAATCGCAACTCTATTGCTGACAGGTTAGAGATACAGTAGATGAATTATTTGAATTGTTTTACATTGTCATTTTGGGATCTTTTATAGCTGACTATGCGGTATGGGCTTTGCTCATTGTTGAGGGCCATACAGTGACCTATAGTTGTTAATTTTTGTGTCATTTGGTCTCTTGTGGAGAATTGTCTCATTGGCAATCATACCACATCTTCCTTTTTTTTTATATTTGGCCATCAAGATACCACTGAAGTAAGTAAATCTAATGTTGAAACATGGTCTGCCACATAGTGGGCAAGATGAAATTTATGTCTAACTATAGTATATTTATACCTGTTGTGATACTGTAGATGTGTCATCGTAAGGTAGGTGTGTCATCACTAAACTTCTGCCCTCTGTTTCACACATGGCTTGGAGACGTGGATAATAATCCTAAAACAAAAACAAAATTTTAACTATAACTATAAGGTGAAGACAATCAGTAACATAGGTATGTATAAATTCTAAGAACATTTTTTATTTTACATTGTCTGAATATTTTTTTAACTTGACTCCTGAAAAGCATGTTCATTGTCTGAATACAAAAATATAGAGACCAAGATTTCAACCTCTTTAATCCAATCTCTGGAAATCTAATCTCAAAACTCATTGTATATGGCTTGATGTGTGTATTAATCTTGATAAGGTTTTAAATCACTATATGTGTTTTCTGTTTAAGGAAAAGTGATATTAATCGTTAGCATGGAACTTAAAGACAGTAGAAAACTTACCTTGATCAGGATTTCAACTTCTGTATGTGTATCTCTGGGAGCAGAAATGTAGATTCTAAGCACAGTAATCAGTGTGTATGTTGGTGTGTAGATATAAAACTTACCTTGATTAGGATTTCCACTTCTGTATGTGTATCTCTGGGAGCAGATATGTATATTCTCAGTACAGGACTGAGTGAATGCTCTGGAGCACTAGGTAAATTCTGTGACAAATTGGATAATACAGTACTCCAATCCTCTGTAAATATATATGCATATAATGTGGCATGATTGACAATTAGAAATCTATCCAACAGTGTATTAATGATGCAGAATTAAGCAACTACATTCTGCCTTTGCGTTGAGTGGTTCACAGCCATTTTATTTTCATAAATTAGGCCCAAATTCACTATAGGCTAACATTTCTTTAATATGTAAATTTACAGAAACTTTAATGTCTTGTGTAGCTTTGTAAAGCCAATTGGTTTTTTTTTCACTTGTCATCATATGATTATTATTAAAACAATTTTTCTAATCATTTGAACAGCAATACTTCACTAGCACAACTATTGCAAAATTATACAATAATGAATTATCTACCCTTCAAACAAGAAAGACAACTCTTGATAAATACATGTTAAAAAGGGGGTTGAATAAGCACAATTATAATCTCTGAGAGTTTTACTTTACATTAAACAAAGGGAAATAACTATTGATCATTATAAAATGAGAAAACACTACATTGCAATAATAAGAACATGCATTTTGATATCTGATAAAAAAAAATCTGAATGCAATTTTCCCAAATAGCAATAATAAATCTTGCATTATTCTCCAGTCTTCAAAAATTGAAAAATAAAAATGCACCTAATAATTACTGATATACAATACCTTTATTGACATTTGTAAACATGCCTTCTGGTTCTACCATACTATGGACAAACTCTGGTAACCTTGGTGATGGTTGTTGTAGCTGCATTGTACTACTAAGGGATGGCTCTCCATCCATATTGGGCCACCACTCACCAGGGTTATTGTTACCTGTGATGCAAAAAAAAATGGTCTTTATTCAAGCTCTGATTGTTTTAATGTTATACTGTAATTTTTTTGTGTGTATCTCTTGCCTTATGTTAGTGGTCGTTTTGTGATCCATGCTGATTTGATGCTAAATTACCAACTGATTTTTATAGCTTGTTCTTATTTTAGTATGTTACACAACTGTCCTAGGTAAGCAAGAGGGTTTGCTTGAAGCCTGAAATTCAGTGGTTGCAATAAGTTTGTAATGATTTTTTTTCGTTTTTTGTTTTGTCATAAATGTAAATGAGCAGTTGGGGTTTTTATTGTTTGAATTGTTTCATATTTTATCATATTGAAGTCTTTTATAACTGACTATAAAGTATGGAATTTGTTGAATGTTGAAAGCCATATGGTGACATAGAGCTGCTTAAATATATGTTTTAAATATATGTCATTTGAATAATTTAGGACAGTTGTCTATTTGGAATTCATACCTCACCAACTTATTGTATATTATTAAACATCAAAAGCAATGTGTGTCAATCCATCTTAATCTAAATATCAAAAGATTTCAGTCAATAAATCTTTCTTACAATGTCTTCAATAGAATTGACACCATAAAAGTTTTATGTTTAAACATACGTTCTATTTATGGAAATATAGGTGAGTTCAGTTACAATAGAGCAAACTTATCTTATACTCAACTTACTATTTTCTCTTTACTTACTATTTTCATCATATTCCTGTCTGGATTGAGCATCAACATCTTCTATGGAATAACCTAAAGCAATTTTTGCCAATTTATTTTCCAACCTTCTTTTTTCTCTTAAAATATTTTGTAATTCTCTCTCCATTGTTTCTCTGAAAATCTGATGAAAATAAAATAAAAAACTTTCAATATAAAATTATTTTTTTTAAGTCTTAGACTTTCAGATTTTTTATTGACAAATGAAAGCTATTTAAGTTATTAACTTCTGCTGCTTTCTCCAGCAAAATTAAGATATCAGGCCATTACTGACCACAGGGGTAGTGTTTATCATTTTTTTTGGTTGGTTTTTTTTTCTTTTGGCATTTTACCCCTTCAATCAAACTTCTGAACAAATTATGAATATTTGACCATCATGCTGATTATTATATATATAGCATAATTTTTAATTTGTTTCTATTCTTTTAATGTTTGTTATTTTTCAAGCACCTATTTCATAAATTAAAGCAAATTTGTTATTTATACAAGAATATGATGAAATATCAGAACTGCAATGAGAGTTTCTTTGGGATTATTTTACCTATTTTTTTCTATTTTTTCCGCCTGGCTTTATTCCACTTTGTTCCCATTATTCTCTATTGAACCCTAACAGATTATTTCATGAAAAGACCTTTACCAAAAAACAAATTGAAAAAAATAGTTTCTAATTCAGTCAACCTTTATTAAATAATTCACCATGAAAAAGTATTAACATGTCAAAAGTTTTACTTTGAAATTTCTCTGCAGTTTTCCTCTTTCATCTTCAAATGTAGCTGCCCTGATCAGTGCATGTTGTTCTGCCTCGAGTGACATATCTCTCTCGCCCCGGAGGTTAGTGCATGTTTTCTGTAGTACTACTAATTCTGCCTTCAGTTTCTTGTTTTCTCTTATTAGTTGCTGTTCTTTCCTACTTGAGTTAGCCATTTCATTGTCTTTATTAATTCTGAAATATATACTCTGGCAATGAATAACATTTTTTGAAAAAATAATTCCTCAATTTTTTTTTTTCTTATAGGTACAACCAATTCTAGTTATATCTCAAAGTCAGCAGGACAATAGAAATATTTTGAGATAACTGCAGTTTGACTGAAACGAAAATCGGAACTTTGAAAGACCAAGGGACACAATCCTTTAAATCTATCTGGATGAATATGGGAAGGGGGTCAATATTCCAGTCTCAGGTCAATGTATTTGTATGTTATGGTGTTTCATTAATATATTAGCACTGTTTTCACTTATTTAATTATTTCTTTGAATAGTTACAATGTTTCCCTGTTGCGTTTATCCTAAAGAGTAACTTAAATTCCAATCGATCTTAGTGTTATTTAATTCATTTAAAGTTGACAACATTGTTTATTCTCCAATACAAGAAATTTTAGAAAATTTAGATTTCTTTAAATTTTTTTTTATCTCAATCTTTCTACTCAAGAGAAAATATAAATAGATTAAAGATGACAATTTGAGTAGATTTAAGGTGATCACCAAGGGAAGTCTTAATCCCACTTTATACACATCATTCATATTTATTTTTTTAACCTTATTTTATTATCTTCTGCATTTTATATACATGTACTGGTAAAGAATGGCATTTTTGTGAAAATAACTTATCAATTATTCAAATAGTCTCTACCTATAGTTTTTAGTGTTCTTCAAGAGGTCCCTCATGGGGGGGTGTCCAAGTAATCACATAATTACAAATTTTTACCAAATTGAATATAGTCACATGATCATTACTTATTTTTTAAACAAGATAATCAAGTAATCAAAATTACAGTCATAGAATATCAAATAATCATGAAATATTTGGTGAAAAAATCAACCTTATATTTTCCTGAAACAAGTGACAATTCTCATATTCAATGTTACAATATCCAGATATCAATGAGTAAGGGGACAACCATTTGACTACTGCACAACAATTCCAGAACAAAATGCTCCTTTTGCGGTTTAGGCAAGGTACCAGTCTTGTATTAGATCAACTCCAGTTTCCAGTTCATGTCAAAACATGGAGGGAAACAAAATTGTCCATTTTTTTGTGAATTTTTTTTCTGTTTGATTATAGGTTTATAAATGCTAAATTGAAACATATATGTAGATTTTAAAAGAATCTTGCATTTTTTGGGGGATATCAATCCAGGAAAATTGAAGGATATCATGTTTACTGGAAGTGGTGCGGCCTAGTTAAAACAGCAAACAGAAAGTAGAAAAAAAACATGTTTTGACTTCAGGGTTACGTAACTTTTTATTCTTCGTGGCATGACCTTTTTTTTCAATTAAATCACAATTTTACATTAGTACATACATGATATGAACATTTTTTCTATGTAGCATTTTTTATTTTTTTATTTTCAAAGATCAGCTGTTTAGCATGTATATAAAGCCTATGGAGCAGTCAATTACAAGACTGCAACTGCAAAATGTACACTAACTAAAGAAAGACAACTCTAAATGAAAAGGGAAATAACTTAAATGAAAATATTGAATACCTGTACATCTCAAACTCTTTTCTTATCCGCTCTACCTCTGTGTTCTCTATCTCTACAGAAAGGGCAGAGCTAAGACTTCCTCCCTTTGGCCCTTTACGACTGGACCCACTTTTAAGACCAAGTCGTCCTCTTGGTCTAATTTCTATCGGTATTCTTTTGATGACACCTCTACTGCTTCCATCCAGGTCCTTTCCAAGGATATCATCATCCTCAGGATTATGTAGAAATGACCCCCCTGTTCCCATGGTCACAAAATTTCAACAGAATCACATATCACCTTGGAATACTTTGTTGAAGCTGAAAAGAAAAAAGAAAAAATTACATTACAGGAAATTGGTTTTTTTTTTCTTCTCTTTGTTGAATGACATACTTAACTTGTGTATTCATTTATTTTCATGTAGTCGAATTTTTGTGAATCATGTACGTGGATTGTGAACATGGTGAGAAAAAAATGCATTTTGGTGAATATATGATTTCCTGATTTTGCCAAATTCTGCATACAAGCATATCGACAATTTGTACTTCTTTAGATAATACAATTCATTACAAACACTAAAAACATGAAAATTGGTATCAGATAACAAATTCAAAAAAACAAATTAAATACAGAAACAAGGATCAGTTCATGCAGTTATGAAAGTAGTATTAGTTGAACATTTTTGCTGGTTCATGATTATTGATGATACATGTAATATTTTGGAACATTATGATCATGCAGTTATGAAAGTTGAACATTTTTTATGGTTCATGATGAGACAGATGACACCTTACCTGGTCTGAGAACACAGATATTTCGTAGTGCATTTCTTTCAGACAATAAATAAAAATTAAAAAAATACCACCTTCACTTTCTAAGTGTGTTGTACTACTTTTGGGACAGACTATAACAAAATTATAGAAAACTTCATCACTCAAAATATGGACAATTTATGTTAAGGGGGTCTTGAAATCTTTTGACAACTTCCGAAATGCAAATTTTTAACCTGGACCAAACCACTAATTTACTTTTAAATTCATGACCTACATTCTTTTAGTGTTATTTCATCCCCCTGCTTGCTATTTGAGGCATGAACATGTAACATGAAAAAGAAATTTGGAAGGGGTAAAAAAAAACTAGCAAGTAACACACTGTCCACACCAGAGACTATATTTGTGGACAAGGAAAATCAAAGGACGACAACTGTGTTCCCCCTACCAAATAAAAAAAAAATATGAAGGGAGATAATTGTGCAGGATTATCTAACTTCACATATCATTTTAGTAGGTATACTTTCATAAACAAGGTTGTAAGTATCCAACGTGATGTTTGGCCAATTATCACCCAGATGATTTTCCTATGATAAGGTTAATCACCTGTTGTGTTTTGTCACTTGTCACTTTTATAAATTAAAAAAAAAGGTGTTCATTTTTTCAGACAGTGTATATCAAAGAGGTGAAACCTAAAGGAATTACCAGTCTTATAAACAATTCTAAAGAAAATAAATTATATATCTATATAGGGTAGGTGAATTTTTTATTTTTATTCACTTGGAATGTACATGTACATGAATATATAAGTAAAATGTTTGTATTGATTCTTGAACAGTGAACATCTAAGTGAACATTCATGTTGCTAAAAATAATGCACCGTGTCATGTAGTCTGAATAATTAATTGTGAAGTATGGCTATTTGAATTTCAAACAGCAATAACACATCATAATATTTTCATGATAATAAGCAGTGTTTATATTTTCCGTAAAAAGAGTACAAAGTTCCCAATAACAGTAAGAAAATCAATAAAACCAAAAATCAATATACTAATCATGCTAATGAACTCAAGATTCTAAATTTTTTTTTATTCTAACTTTTTCTAAAGTTATGTCATGATCATCATGATCACGACAGTTGTGGCACAAAGTTTGCATGTTACCCACGCTGCCTAGATGTTGTCATCAATTGCATCTGTAAATTTGTACACATCATAACCAAAAAATAGGAGGAAAGTTTTTTATTGGAACCCTATTAAATACTTTAAAGGCACATATTTATTCAATGAAACAAAACTCTAACTCTCAAGCGTCAGATTCTAGGGGAGTACACATGCAACATGTGTAAACAGTGAAAATTGTCCCAGAAAACATATTTTTTTTCATAAATTTATTAGTCCCCCAAAAAATTTCACATCAATCTACTTGAACTTTTTTAGCTGTGCTTTGCTCTGCGATATGCACCCTATAGTTTGGCATCCACATCATTTCAGAGGGTCCTAATGGGGCTACCTTCATGACAAATAATGGTAAAAATTGCTAAATGACATTAACAATAACAGTAATTGTTGGTGCATGGTGATCAAATGTACTTTTTTAAACATGTTTAAGAAGATAAAACAATCGACAGATTTTGATCAATCACATTATTTGTTCCCCATAATAACAGTAACAATAGTTATTTGAGACCTCTGACAAATCATGAGAAGGATGTTTTAACGAAACAATGATAAAGTTTCGACCAATTTGACGCTAAGGGTTGCAAAATATGTAAGATTAACACCGGACGGTAAAGGGCTTTACTACCCTCATTTCAGCCCTAGCTACTGACTCCGGATAACATAAGAGTATTCTTAAGGTTTACTAACTTTAATCCTTCAACATGTGCCTAAAAATTGAAGACAGAAAAATTCAAAATACCTTATTTTTTTAGACTTTTAAACTGTGTTAGTGTGTATCATTAAAAGATTCAAATACAGATATTTGTGGTGATCCATAACTGGATAGATCAACAAAAAAAAGAAGAAATACACTTTTCCCTTATTTTTCACACCATACAACTATTTAAAACCTGTCAAGTCAGATGTATCTCAGGTCGTTCAAACCGTGTTAAAACTGTTTTGACATTTCATGAAAGTCTAAAAGTTAGACCGGTTACGGAACAAGCACCTGCCCCTTTTAAGAAAATAAATAACTCGCTCTCCGTGTATTCTGTAGGTTTATTATTATTATGTGTTTTACAATTGAATATTTTTTATTTCTAATATAAATAATTTAAAAACCAACATTAACGTTAACAGCTGGTTAAACTTTATTTAAGATAAACTATCAGGGTAAAGACCCCCGAGGAATGTTGATTGCACTGGAATCTACTAAATCAAGGTGCTACCGAAGCTTGAAGTATTTTTCAAAAATCTCAATCATTCTAAACATTTTACAGACACAGTCGTGTCACCAACAACACATTTTGCCGAATGTTCAACGTGTTATATAGAAGAAGTGTGTCGTCTTGTTTTAATCGTTTTGTTCGAGGTAAATACTTTAGAAGGCGTGTCAAGATGTTTACAGCTCTAATTATGTATATGTCATAGATTATAAATCTGGTAGTACTTTTTTTGTATTTCCCTTCCTGATCAATCCTGATTTATATAACTTTAAAAATCCGTCAATTTGGCTCAAAATAATAACAGGATATATATGAGGGTGGAAATACCCTTTACCGTAAGTCGTCAAACGGTCATTTTTGGCTACTGTTAGCGTCAAATTGGTTAAGATTTTACCTTGATTTGTCAAAATATCCTTATCGTGATTCGTCAGGTGACAGAAATAATTATCGTTCGCATTATTTTGGTGAAAAAAAATTGTGTGTTTCGTCAAATTCAGCTGATTTTTTTTTATGGTCTAAAAGAAGGTGTACATTTTATCATCTTGCACTTAAAATTACCGTTAACGTCATTTGGCAAGAATATTTACCTCATGAAACATAGTGTGACGGGATTGCTTCCCTTAGAACATTTAGTAGATACTTAGTCAGCCGTAAGCGGTTGAGCTAAGGAAGTACTTCTTTAGCTCAGTCGGTATACGCGCTGCCTTGTAACACAGAGGTACCGGGTTCGAGTCCCGGTGGAGACAAGCAATTTTGTAATGAAATTCGTGCTCTCCGGTTACAATTGAAAGTAACCCAATTACTTCTTCATCTTCCAAGTAAGGAACCGAATTCATACTGAATGTGTATGGTCCCGCGAAAACTTAGCTCATTGCCTGGCAAGGCAGCAAGTCCTCTCAAAGTTATATACATTTAAAATGTTCGCCAATTTACAGTTAAAATTATATACACTCTATGCTATTCACTTCCTTCGAGAGCCTGCTTTGAGAGCAGCTCTGAAACCCTCTATCGAGTCAGCTGATGTTGTTTTAGCTGGAAGTTGATTCCAATCCCTGATGGTTTTTGGGAAGAATGACCGTCTATAGGTTTCAGTTTTTGTTCTTTCCAAGTAAAAGCGGCCTATACCTCTGGTGCGGCTGTCATTGGGTATTAGATATTGTTGTCTATCTATATCAATAAGCCCATGCTGAATTTTAAATAGCATACATAATTTGTTGGTTTTTCTACTTTCTTCCAGGCTTTGCCACTGTAATTGTTTAACCATGTGTGTTACACAGCCAAGCGTTCGGTCTGAGTAGTTATTATGAACAAATCTTGCTGCTCTTTTTTGAACTTGTTCCAATGATTTAATCTTTTTTTGGCTCCATGGATCCCAAACTGTGCAGGCATATTCCACTGAAGCGGTGAAGGTCTTACCATGGCTGTATATGCTGCTGCTTTTACTGGTTTTGTGCAGTCTTTCAGATTTCTTCAGATAAATCCCAATGTTTTATTTCCTTGGTCTACACTATTATCAATGTGTCTATCCCAAGATATGTTGTTACTGATAGTTACACCTAAGTATTTGCTTGCATCACCATTGTCTAGTGTATGTCTGTGGAGTTTGTATGATGTATTTCTCACTTCTTTGTTCTTCTGCGTTATTCTTATAACTATGCATTTTTTGGTGTTAAAACTCAAATGCCATTTATTCTCCCATTCTTCCAATGATGTTAAGTCTTTTTGCAAAAGGTCGCTGTCTGCCTGGCTGTTTACTGTTCTACCCTCATATATACATTTACTAGTCCAAATATTTATAGGTTGTCTTGCAAGGCTATTTTAATGTGTCACAGTCATGACAGTTAAAAAAATAAAAAAGCCTTGCAAGATGTCATAATTATCAAAAAACATAAAAACAAAAATACTTTGACCTGTAAGGCTGTATGACCTGGCTAAAGGAGACTTAAAAACAATAGAATATTTCTTAGCAGTCCGAATTTGTCAGGAATTTGTTCAATTTGATTTTTTATTTCATTTACTGTCTTTTTGTATATTGTAAAGCCCCTAGCAGTTGTAGGGGAGGGGCATTAAGTTTTACCCTTGTCCTTTCGTATGTCCCAAACTCAATTGAATGTTATGATCTTATATCAAAACACAGAGCAAGATTGAATTATGGCCCTTAAAAACAAAAACATTATATGCAAGCAAAGCTTTATCTGTGTCCTATGGAAACATTACCCCTTTTTTTTTTTGGCAGTGGCTATTTTGCTGGCTCTGGAAAAATGGAAAATAGCGATTGATATAAAGTTTTTCCATTTTGCCTGTTTTATTTCAGATTTTTGAACGGACTAGGAGTTCTATGTTGTGTGTATATAAAATAAGGTTTGTTTAATTTGATTCAACAAAAAATGAATTTATAGGGTTCTTCGAAATGCTGAATCTAACCAGACTTAACTAATCGATCAGATCGGTAATCGAACACTAATCGATCATATTTGATCAGTAATCGATTGATGACTTGAAGTCATCGATCAGTAATCGATCAAACTCTCTCGGGAGTTTGATCGATTAGTGATCGATTAGATTACTGATCGATTTAAGACCGATTACTGATGGATTAGTGATTGATTAATGACAGATTAGTGATTGTATTGTTATTGAGAAAACAATGCTATTCCAAAAATAAGCTCCCCCCCCTTTAGGAAGACATCAGTTGTGAAATAAAAGTTCCATGGAAATATTTTCACCATTGCCAAAATTTTCTGGAATTCACAAAAGAATTTCTTTTCAGGATACATTTGTAGTAATGTAATGTTTCATTATTATATATTGTTAATGTGAATTAAGGTGAAAATTTCAAAAGATTTTACCATGAAATATGTAATAGAGCTTGAAATAGTGACCATGGTGACCAGCTCATCCCTACCACTCAATTCATTCAACAACATTACCTGTTAAAGTTTACTCAGGAATGCAATAATCATTCCATAAAATTTCTAGACCTTGAAATCCTCAAAGACGAACACATGAAAATACTGGTGGTTAAGATATGAAATGCTATAAAAAAAAATACAGAAAAAATCCAACATCTTCATAAAAACCCTAACCAACCCATTTGAAACTTTAAATCCTATACTAAAGGCAAAGGTATTCATTTATATAGAAACACAAACCAGAAAGAAAACTCTTTATTGAAAGACTATTTTATTAACTGAAATTGGTAAAACAAATTCTATCAAATTCCATGACAGAAAAGATAAAATTAAGAAAAAGGAAAAAGTTTAAAATAGATGTTATGTATCATTCATTACATATAATTATCATTCTCAAGCAGCAGAACTGCAAAACGTATTCAGGAAATACTGGCATCTTATTAAAACAGATTATTCAATAGGTGCTACATTGTGTATCATATCCCATTAAAACCTATCCATAGGATTCAAAAGAAATAGAACATTGGTGAATTAATGAAATGATCTATAAAAAAGTTTGTATGAAGGTCACAATTCCTTCAAAATATTTCACTGTGCAGAACTAATCAATGACCATCATCATGTAAACCTCACATGTAAACTGATATTCTTATAAGACAAGGTTCTACCAGGAAACACTTAATTTAACATTTATTGAAATAGGTTGAAATAGTTAGAAAATCTAAAAACCAAAAAATCTAGATTCAAATCAACACTGTAATAATAAAAAAAAAATGACAAACAGAAGGGGTGGTCTCTGCTGAAAGTTTCCCTTTAATCAACCCCGCCGCATTTTTGCGCCTGTCCCAAGTCAGGAGCCTCTGGCCTTTGTTAGTCTTGTATTATTTAACTTTTAGTTTCTTGTGTACAATTTGGAGTTTAGTATAGTGTTCATTATCACTGAACCAGTATATATTTGTTTAGAGGCCAGCTGAATGACGCCTCCAGGTGCGAGAATTTCTCGTTGCATTGAAGACCTGTTGGTGACCTTCTTCTGTTGTCTGCTCTATGGTCGGGTTGTTGTCTCATTGGCACATTCCCCATTTCCATTCTCAATTTTAAATTTTACATTTCCAGAAAAACTCTAAACATTGCTACACCGAATAAATGAAAGGCCAAAACAATGATTTGTAGTTGCACTATGCAACTACAAATTAAGGGTGGATATAACAGCCTTATTTATTTAAAAACAAATATGTAACACACAAACAAACGACAATCACTGAATTACAGGCTCCTGACTTGTGACAGGCACACTCAGCAGGCACATACTCAATTCTTTTTAAAAACATCTTTAATTTCTTATTCATATTCATTTTAATCTTTAGTAATATATGTTTCATGTGAAAATAAAACACTAACCACAAATACTCCACTATTACCTTGTATTGAGACTATTTTAAAATTTTAGAAAAAAGGGGGATCTTCTGTATGTAAATTCAAAAGTCAATAGACAGTTTTCCAGTGACTCTGATCAATATAATACTTCCATGCTCTGATAATCTATTTATTTTTATCAGTATTTTGCAATCCATAGTAGAGTCATAGTTCACAGCTGGTCATTTCTGGTCAGTCTTCTACAATATGGTAATTAGACAATATCCTGCTGTGAAGACAAACAAGTGTGTTTGAATAAATGATGTATCAATTATCTGTTAATTGGTAAATGTTCTGGCTATTTAGTTTTGACCTAAAATCTGGCATTAGTTAATAATGTTATAGGACAAACCCTAAATTTCATCATAAAGTTAAGGATATATCAAATTGCATAATTTATTTGTGTTGCTTAATCCGTATATATCAAAAATTCAGATTTTAATATATATTAACTTGGTTGAAATTTTCATCTTCTTAATAACATCACAAGTGTCTGAAGCTGATATTATATGTCAAAATTTATTTTGATGTGTTAACAAAGGTCATTAACTTAAAAGGCATCAAATATTTATCAAACCATGGAAGTATATATATAGGACTCTAAAGTTGGATGGGGACGCTAAAATACGATGGTCACGCTAAAGTGCGATGTTCTAACGCTTAAGTGTGATTCCTCCATACGCTAAAGTCCGATGTTCTGCGAAAGTATAGACGTTAAAAACGTAGTTGGATTATGACGTTAACAGTCGTTTATACAAACTAAAAATGAACATGCCGGAAGATAGATTAGGAAGATTTGATTAACAACTTTTACACCAAATGTTCATGACTTTCTCGTAATTGGTTTAAACTTAACCGTTTATTTTTTTCGTGCTAGAAGTCCTACAGTAGAAAATTATACTATATAAATACAAAATAGTATACACTCGCTACGAAAAAAGAGAAAGCTCGGTGAACATTGCCTTTCTCTCGCATTCAAATTAAATCTTATACTAATAAATATTGCATATTCTGACAATGAACGAAATTTGTATTTGTTATTTACACTGACGACTGTAAGGGAGGTTGTTACATGAGTGTGAACGGCAATCTACACTACATGTAAGTATCCAAATATGCAAATAAGCTCCAAATTTTAAAAAAATCATTTTACATGAAATATTATATTTTGCGACACATAAATTACCCTTTTAGCAATCATTAGTGGTCGGTCTTCTAAGTTTAGAAACAATTACTTAAGCCTACCGGCAAAATATAAAGCCTATCACATATGTTATACCTTAGCATATTAGCTTTTGCAAAAAGACTATTTTTTAACCTCGATATCGGTTTAATCCCTCGAATTACTCTTTTGGTCCATCGCACTTTAGCGTGATATACCATCGTACTTTAGCGAACAAACAACAATCGCACTTTAGCATGAGACACCATCGGACTTTAGCATAGACCATCGCACTTTAGCGTGACCATCGCACTTATAGTACCATCGCACTTTAGAGTCCTACATATAATACTACTATATTCAAGTCAAATGTTGTTGCTAAAATCTATTTTTTCACTCTTTTGGTCTTTTGGAAATGTAGCTTGTGCTATATTTTAGACCCCTCTACAACAAAATTTGTTACATGCACACATATAAAAATTAGAGTTTTTATATCAATGATTATGACATCTTGGATGGCTATTTTAAATTTTGCTTTGACGCCTTCCGTCAATGAAAGGCGTCAAAGAAAAAAATACAATAGCCTTTCAAGGCGTCATAGTTATTGTACTAAAATACACGGGTAAACCTACAAAAATGTAGTTTTTAATCAGTAATATGTTGGGGCTAAGCTTTTAGATACGCTTGTCTTGGTTACGACTGCATCTTCTATAAACATGTATTTCTGAGTAAATCCTGGATTTTTTTGCATATTTAGACAGAAACATAAATTCAAGACTAAAAAATAAAAACTGATGTCTTCCATAGGTATTGGTTCTAACCTTTACGCTTTAATTTCCAGACATATTGACAAAATCATGAAAAAAATTCCAGTATCATCTTAGCAGTGAAATGATTTTAAATTCTAGAATTCCAGAAAATTTTGGCAATGGTGAAAATATTTCTATGGAACTTATTTCACAATTGATGTCTTCAATAGGGCTTATTTCTGGAATAGCATTGTTTTCTCAATAACAATACAATCACTAATCTGTCATTAATCAATCACTAATCCATCAGTAATCGGTCTTAAATCGATCAGTAATCTAATCGATCACTAATCGATCAAACTCCCGAGAGAGTTTGATCGATTACTGATCGATGACTTCAAGTCATCAATCGATTACTGATCAAATATGATAGATTAGTGTTCGATTACCGATCTGATCGATTAGTTAAGTCTGGATCTAACCATAGATTTTGGATTGTGGGCTCCTTTATGAAATTGGTCCACATGTACATTGAGGTTCTAAGGGTCATAGATTAAACTTTTGTTTGATTTCATCTAAAATTGAAATATTGGGGTTCTTAGGGTTATTTATATTCCCCTTTATATTCTAACAATGTTCTTAGATTTTGGATATTGGACCACACATGTAATATGTAAAATGTCCAATTTCACAATTTTTCAGTTCTTGGACCACAATCATATATATTGATATGAGCTACCTTTTGAATTTTGTAAATTTTAGATTTTATGTTTTTGGGGTTTTATTCATTAAAAAAAAAGGGGTTTTCCAGTTTTCAGTCAATAACTCAAAAATGCTTCCAGCAGTTTTCATGAAACTTTGGTAAATTGTTTATATCTATTGTTGTAAGCCACAGTTCCATTTTTATAAATTCAAATTTTATAATTCTGAGTAAAAAAAAGGGTGATTTTTTAAGTTTTCAGACAATATCCCTTAAGTGTTTTGAGCAGTTTTTATAAAAAATTTGGTGGCTAATATGTATCTATTTAGATAACTTCCCTTTAGTTATTTTTATAAATTTCTGATATGACATTGAGAAGTTATTGATCTTTATTCTTTGAAAATGCCATGGTCATATCATGCACTCATGGTGCAGCTGATTTAATTTCATTATTATTCCACCAAAGACAATTTATTCAACAATTAATGAGATCAAAGACATCATAACTATGCACAAAAAATGCTCCTAAAACAAGTAATAAAGTCCTAAATATTTCCTTTTATCAGTTTGTTTCATAAACTTCAAGAAAAATATATGTATGCATTGACGACCTGTTGGTGACCTTCTGCTGTTGTCTACTCTATGGTCGGGTTGTTGTCTCTTTGGCACATTCCCCATTTCCATTCTCAATTTTATTGAAGACCTGTTGGTGACCGTCTGCTGTTGTCTGCTCTATGGTCGGGTTGTTGTCTCTTTGACACATTCCCCATTTCCATTCTCAATTTTATTGAAGACCTGTTGGTGACCGTCTGCTGTTGTCTGCTCTATGGTCGGGTTGTTGTCTCTTTGACACATTCCCCATTTCCATTCTCAATTTTATTGAAGACCTGTTGGTGACCGTCTGCTGTTGTCTGCTCTATGGTCGGGTTGTTGTCTCTTTGACACATTCCCCATTTCCATTCTCAATTTTATTGAAGACCTGTTGGTGACCGTCTGCTGTTGTCTGCTCTATGGTCGGGTTGTTGTCTCTTTGGCACATTCCCCATTTCCATTCTCAATTTTATGTACAATTTGTTTAATGATATATTTAGGCCATAAAAAGAATAAGTTTGTTTACCCAAACGCTACATGTACCTACCCAGAAAAAAGCTGATTACTCAAATTCTTTTATTGTCCTGATTTGAAGAAGTTTTTTTTAATCAGATAAGCATGAAGACTAATAAACACCCGATACTTCAATTTCTCTTTTTGAAAAAAAAAAAAGAAAATGCCTACCTACCTACCCACTGTCTCAACCTTTGGGTAGGGTTTGGGCAAACCAAAATTTTTTTAATTGTGGCCTTACCATATGAAATATCTGAATACGTTTATTAAACCTTCAATACCATTAAGATTACATTTTCAATAAATATGTTGGAGGGCAAACAGACCAAGTGTTGACATGCATATATATTCTGACAAGCAACAACAGATTTTGAATTATCATGATTATGATGTCAAATGTTTTGTATTGTGATGCAATATTTTACTGTTCAAAAAAGTTTCCAACTTGTGTGATTTAAAGTAATGTCCAATAAATTTTCATACAAGTGTAAATTACATTTTTTAGATATGTCTAATGACCCAGTTTTACTGTTCTAGAATTGTTATTATTTTTTTTTTTTTTACATGAGTTACAATATTAATAGAAGGAATCAAGACACTGTTAGACCTAGTCCAAATAATAATGACGTCTGGCAAGGCTATTTTAATTTTTTTCTGGGATGACATTGTAGGAAGACTTAGCCTATCAAGACGTCTTTATTAATTCAACTACTGTAGACCTAAAACTCTAGTAATACTAGACCAGTTAAAAAACAACATAGACCAGCTGTTAGACCACATTTAGGAATCTTCTCATGGCCCGGATTTTGATCATCTGTATTTGAAAATATGTTATACAAACAAAATTTAAAAGTTATTATGGATTATGGGAATATATTTCTTTCAATGTTTTTGGTTTTTACCAAAGTCAAACATTGTGAAGTGAATTTCAAGTGTCAAGTGATATATAAGAAGTAGACTATTCTTTATATTCTTGAATAGCTAAGTTTTACTACAAAACATGTGTATATGGATTTTCTTTATAATTTATATATCGATTTTTCTTTAGAACTAAATGTATATAAAGAAAATCCTTTGTCTTGTCAAATTCTTCAGAAATGTACTGCTATTGAACATGGTGAATAATTGTCTTCTGATGTACTCTAATTTGCCAACAACTTTACCTTTATATGCAGTGACCTTAACCACAAGACCTCTTGTTAATTCTTTGACAACCACAAAGTACATGTGCACTGCAAGGGGTACTGGTAAATCCAGAACTGATGGACTCACCAGTTTTCAAAATGATGAGTTCAGGACTTGTGGACTCACCAGTTTTGAAAATGATGAGTGCAGACAAATTTTAATGAGTCCAGGACTCAGGGACTCACCAGGAGTTCAGATTTTCATGATTCAAGGACATGTGGACTCACCAGTTCCAAGAATGGTGAGTTCAGAGCACTTTTCATGAGTCCAGGACAAGTGCCTTGAAGTGGACTCATAAGTTTTGAAAATAATGAGTTCAGACAGATTTTCATGAGTCCTGGACTCTTCGACTTGCCTTAGTGAGAACCTGTATAATATGTTTTATATGTATGAATTTTTTGCCTGATTACACATCAGAAAAATTTGTATCATGTGTATTGATGAAAATTAAATCATAATCAATTTAAAAATTAGAATTCGTTAACCATTCTGTATTTTTTAAATACAATTAGGAATTGGATATAAGTACTACATGTATACTACAAATGTCAAAAGCATTCATGTTTCCCTTAGTTTTCCAGGAATAAAAGAAAGCCGTATACTTAGCAAAATTTTACAGGTAAAATGCATGTACAAATTATATGTTATTCAGAAAAAAACATGCATGTCCTATCAAAATTTGTTGACAAGTAATTTTATTTAAAGATGTGCAAACCAGGATGCACCATACTGTTGTACACATGACAGGTTTTCAAAATTTGATTAAAATGTGTGATTTCTTAACTTTTTTAGGTAAGAGTATAAAAATGACTAAGATCATTACTGATGATTTAATTTTCAACATGAGTACATTGAACCTGTACCTATTTTCATGGATTTTGTAGATATTGCATGGTAAACCCCAAATTTTACAAATTTTGTATATAAATACTGTGGATAAATATTACTTTTTTTTCCTGGGTACAAATTTTCATGGATAAAAGAAAACGTATGTTCGTTGAATAGAGTCAAAAATTAGTTTTGTGGTTCAATAAAATTAAAATGAATTATTGCCATTCATTATAAATAAATTTCTATCAAAAATAAGGCTCAAAGAACTTTTTATATTATTTATATTAACAGTAACAACGTACACACATGTTGACATATGAATAAACAACGTCAGAGTGGGCGCACGTGTCGCCATCAAAATTGACAACATTGAAAAATAAAACTAATAATTTTAACCAATCAGAAGACAGTAAAAACACCAAATTTATTTATATATCAATAAAAAATATGAAGTTTTTATGCAATTTTATCTGTCATTAATTTTTAAAATGATGTTTATGATTAACAGACTAATCTAGAACAAGCATCTACAGATATAAAAAAGTATCTATTCTACATGTTCTACTTGTAAATAGGATGAAATTCAGTTATGCGAGTACAAATGTAGCAACTAGGAAAAATAAAATGAGCCATCTTTTAACCACCAAGAATATGATATATGATCAGGGAAGAGTGAATGCTAATCATGATATTTTCTATTTGTCCTTCAAGTATTGCCGTGTAATTAACTTAGGAGATGGAAAAGAACTTTCATCTTGATAATTAAGAAAAAAATCCCAAGTTTAATTAACATTTTTTCTTTGATGTTTGACAAATTTGACATTGACGTAGAATTTTGTAGAAAGATTTGCTTTTCTTAATTTTCATCATCTACCTTTTCATCTTGATTAATTTCCTGATTAATGATCATATAGATTTTTATCTTTGGTTTTGAGAATATTGATATTACAAGGGAGGTAAATCAATTGTTTCATCATATAAATTTCTTTTTATGAACCACATAGGTGCGTTTTGTTTTCCAGTCTGTGCATCTATTTATCCGCCTGTCTGTCCCACTACAGGTTAAATTTTTTGGTCAAGGTAGTTTTTGATAAAGTTGAAGTCCAATGAACTTGAAACTTAGAACATGTGTTCCCTAATCCCTATGCTATTATCTTTCTGATTTTAATGCCATTACAGCCAAATTATAGTTTTGACCACAATTTCACTGTCCATTGAACATAGAAAATTATAGTGGGAGTGGGGTAATAATTCTTACAAATTTACAGCACTGAATTGATGATTCTTCAAATTTTTCTAAAGAATGTGTTGCAAAATTAACAAAAATTGATAGGAACCAATATAATTTTTCAGGCCATGTCCTTGTCTGGCCTGTGCTTATTTCAAGGAGTTTATTGCTGTGTCGTATAATTAATCACAATCCAAATTCAGATCTGTATCAAGCAGGGGCGGATCCAGCCATTTTAAAAAGGGGGGTTCCTAACCCAGGACAAAGGGGGGGTTCCAACTACATGTCCCCATTCAAATGCATTGATCGTCCAAAAAAAAGGGGGGTTCCAACCCCCGGAACCCCCCTCTGGATCCGCGCCTGATCAAGTCTGAATGTAGTGACTCCATACTTGCATGAACTGTTCAGGGTTCAAACTCTGCTGTTGTAATAAGCTGCACCCAGGGTAAAATTTTAGATGTATAAGTTTTGCTTACTCTTTACACTGTGGAGTGTGGATGGTTACAGGTAGGTACCAAAATCCTCTCCAGTTGAAGTGTAATATCATTGGTTTATCTCTTGAAACGAGCTATTGATTGGTTAATTGAGAAAATTTCTCTGATAACCAATACTTTAATTAAGATATTGTATTTTATCACGAACAAACTCTTACATTGCTTGTTTATACATCTGAGGTAAGCTGTTTGAATTGTTTATTATTTTATGTGCATAATTATTAAAGGGGTACATTTCCCTAATTTTGAACACACATTTTATACATACATGACAAGCTTAAATAAGGTTGAAATAACTTCAATAAAGATTTTATGATGTTCAAGTTTGAATTTTTCCATTAATTATTATTTGATTATTGGTTCTATGATTTTATCAATTTGTCTCAGGTTGATTGCTAAATTATAATATGTAACAGTGAATCTGTTCCAGCAGTGTGCACTGTCCTTTTGAATAAATAAATTCATAATTGTGAAAAGATTATGTTAAAGACTTATATTTTGCCCAGGGATGCATGTATTGAAAATTAATCTTAGAAAATTTTGACAAAATATTTACTTTGGCCAGTTGACGAAATATTAGAAAAACAAGAAATTTGAACCAGACAATTTTCAGGAATAATTGCATTGGATATACAATGTATATGTACAAATGATGTACATTGTATATATACCAGTTTGACAAACACTAATTTTGATCATTGAGAAGCCAATGATTTCTTTTTACATGTTTTACTGTATGTGATTTGTTTGGTTTAGAAGAGCTTAATCCCTTAGGTGCGCTCAATCTAATTAAAAACCGATCTCTCATCACTCCTGTTTCTGATATGTCGCGTGGGAGATCTAACAAAACCCGCTTTGAGGTCACATGTGAGTGACCTCATAGGTGTGTCTTTTTCGACCAATGAAATTGAGTCTTCCACGATCTTGGAAGTTTAACGTAATGCAAAGGGATGTAACTCATTTTATTTACGACGAAATCGTCAGTCAAAATAATTCATAAACTTTTTTGACTGGCTTATTAATATGTCGTCAACTCATTTGCATATCTTTATAAATTCATAACTTTTAGTTCACTCACATGTGACCTCAAAGCCGGTTTCGTTAGATCTCCCACGCGACATATCAGAAACAGGAGCGATGAGAGATCGGTTTTTAATTAGATTGAGGTGCGCTTGTACCTCCTTAAGCACTGATAAACATTTAAATTAGATGGCCATCAATGTTGTTAAGATATTTCTATCTATCAGGAGAATCTCCTTACAGTGCCCAAGTACTGTGGATTCATTATTATTCGTTGGATACCAATTTTTGTGGGTTTCGTTGGTACAGGTGAACCACAAATTAAAATGTTCAACGAATATCATATTTTTAATAGACCTTGTATACAGAGATTGGCAAAACCACGAAATCAAATACCCACGAATATACAAGTGTTTAGCAATCCACGAAAATTGATATCCACGAAAATAAATGAATCCACAGTAGTTGTTTTATTTTAGTCAGTTTCGTACACTTTTATAGCTGTATCTGTGTTTCACTCATTGTTGAAGGTCATAATGTATAATCTATAGATGCTAACCCTCTACGTCATGTTATCTTTGGTGGAGAATTGTCTCA
The DNA here is from genome assembly GCA_019925275.1 of Mytilus edulis. NCBI lineage: Eukaryota > Metazoa > Mollusca > Bivalvia > Mytilida > Mytilidae > Mytilus > Mytilus edulis. The sequence continues at coordinate 23,026,789 of CM034358.1, read as the reverse complement.
TTGGTAATCATAATGATACCTCATCAAATTTTTATGAATTTTTATTAAATAATGTCATCTTTTTTTTCAGTGTCCCTTCGTGTTTGCCATTACTCCACCTTTGACATGACATCTTTCCGACCTATTGTAATCAGCGGACCGTCTGGAGGTGGTAAAAGTACACTGTTAACACGCCTCTTCAAAGAATTCCCAGACTGCTTTGCATTTAGTGTTTCGCGTAAGTATTAAAATTTATGAATTTTACAAAAACTGTGTTTAAATGTTCTTAAAGTTATACCACGGTTAGATCGAATAGGATGACTATGTAAATTGTCAGATATTTGTTGCTGCATGCCTATTGTTCATAGGATTTTATACCAATGTCCGTCTGGATGCAGGTCACACATCTTAATAAAAACTAGAGACTGTTTAAATATTTCATATACATTTAACTTGTTTCATGTGTTTTGTTTCTTTGAAAGACATTTTGCATTAATCTAAATTGGAATGATTAACAGTAAAATTGTTTAGATTATAATACACTTGCATATAATTATTCCAGTATTATTGAACCTATTCATTTGAAACCTATTTAGTGATCACTAAATCATTGTAAATGGAAACTTCATTTGAAATTTTACCCGCAAATTTAATACATGTATAACACTCTGATTAGTCATTTTAGCAGGTAATTAAAATACTATTTTGTTTCTATAAATGGTAGTATCGCATCATGATCAGTTACTCAATTAACAAGAAAAATCATTTCAAATAGCACCCATTACATCTAATCAATATAGCATCAGTGATCACATTACCATAAAAAAAAGTTCAGTAAAAAGCTTTATAGAGCTCATGTTTATTATTGTTATATATGAACCAAATTAAAATAAAACATTTGTATTTCGTATCAATGCTATCAAGGGCTTGCAGAGACTACATATTTTTTAAATGTTAAACAAAAATCAATATTTTGCTCCCATAGAAAATCATTGATTGATTTGATGTAGTTTGATGTGTGTATTAAAATTATGTAATCTATTTTTAACTCAAGCTTTACACTTCCTTCTTAATAAGCATAAAAATTTGTAACCACAACTAATCGGAACTCAAAACTTTATATAACTCATTATATAGCTATAGGGAGATATCTGGCTTTAAGTTTCTTTATACTTTCTTTGTTGAATTGTTTGTTTTTGTTTTAAATATTATAGTTTTTTGTTTGCTAAAGCCAACAACACGCTGACATGACTGAGTGCTTTAAAAGAGAAGAGAAAAAAAGTTTGTGTAAAAATTGGTTGGTTATAAAAAGTTCATAGTTTTCCTATCATGACAATGTTTAAAAATAGTTTCTATGTTATTTATAGATACAACAAGAAATCCACGAGCGGGCGAACAAGATGGAAAAGGTAAATTGTCAGAACAAGTTGTTTTAGATTGGAAAGGCTCTCAAAGGACCTGCTCCTACGTATACTTAACTTCCAAGAGAGCAAAAACTTTGTTTACATAAACACTTTTAACTTAGCATACATGGATTCATTATTATTTGTTGTATACCAATTTTCGTGGATTTTGTGGTTACAGATGAACCACCAAATTAAATGTTTGACAAATAACAAAATTTCTACAAGTGTAGAATTCAGCAAAAACCACTAAATTAAATATCCAGGAACATATTAGTTTTCCTGAAGCTACGAAAATTGGTACCCAGGAAAATAAATGTCATTATGAATCCACAGTATTGTAAAAATTAAGCTATTTTGGCAGTTCTTCATGTATTTCCAAACCAGTGAGAATTTAATATCACTTGAGCTATATATTATACTCATAAATGTATGAAAAATAATTAACCAGAGTTGATGTCAAGGCTGTTTATTATGAAGAACTTATTTACTAACAATTTTTGTTAAATATAAATAACTTCTATTTGCATCCAGGAATCTCAGTGGCTGACTGGTCTAAGCAGTCAAACTACTATATCACTAGCCAGTCAACACTGAGGTTGTAAGTTCTAATCTCACATATGGAAGGTGTGCTGAACTTCAATCTTAAATGGCTAGCTAGGATTGCCAATTTTCCAACCGATGGTTGTCAAACTCAGGCTCCCTCAACCAATAAAAAATTTCCCACCCAAAATAGCAATATAATGACATTGCAGAAATTTGCATTAACACAATTAAATCTATTTGCAACCATTTCTTTATTTTGTAAGATAATTGTTTTTGTTAAGAGTTTGTATTATTTATTTTCAGATTATTTCTTTGTTACAAGACCAGACTTTGAGGCACTAATGGCAGAGAATGGGTTTTTAGAACATGCAGAATTCTCAGGGAATAGATACGGAACAAGGTAAGATGTTTTCTAACTCTAATTATTTTTTTGTTTTCTGTTTTAAAAAAGTTTCAGACGAGACAAATAAAACCTGATGTCAAAAAAAAAAGGACAATACCATGCCAACAAAATTTAAAATTGCAGAAGACTATTGATTTAAGAATTTCAAATTAGCAAAAATCTATGGGTTAACCCTGACATAGTAAACACTTCTTTGTAATTCTTTACATTTTGATAGTTCAATACATCTCCTTATTTTATTTGGTCTTTCTTAACTAGGGATACAGACTGTTGGAAGGATGGCAACATCAAATGAAAAATATATTATTTATGTACAGGTTCATTTTTAGCTCACCTGGCTCAAAAGGACAAGTGAGCTTTTCTCATTACTTGGCGTCCGTCATCGTCCGTTAATTTTTACAAAAAGCTTCTCCTCTGAATCTATTGGGCCAAATTTAACCAAACTTGGCCACAATCATCATTGGGATGTCTAGTTTAAAAAATGTGTCAGGTGACCCGACCAACCAACCAAGATGGCCGCCATTGCTAAAAAATACAAAAAAGATCAGTTTTTGGCTTATATCTCTGAAACTAAAGCAAAAGTATAACAGTTGCATTAATTTATGCGTCAATTGTAAATTAAAATATCATGTTAGAGACAGGCTCCTTGGAGCCTCTGGTTTGACTACCTCTTAGTTTGGGGAAAAAATAAATCAAGGGAAGTCATCTTTTGTCTCACTTTCTGCTACATAAGTCTTTCATAACGAGCAAAATAACGCGAATATATATAGTCTGATTAAATCAAAATTGTACAAAAACAAAGGCATAGTAATAAAAATTGTGTAAATAAATTCCAGAAAATAGACTAAAAATATAAATGTTGGATTCCCAATTTAATTTGTCTAGGATTGTCAGTTTTGCTACCAAGGCTTGTGGTTCTCTCAGTGCACCTTGTCTTCCTTCACAAATAAAAAATGACCACCAAGAAATTGCACAATAGCACTAAAAGTGGCATTTAACACTAATCAATCAATTTGTCTTGTTTGTCTATCCTGATTGTTAAGGAAAAAAACTAGATGATAATACTTTAATATCTGTTTCTTACCTTTGCAGTAAAAAAGCAGTAGAAGATATACAAAAGACTGGTAGAATATGTATATTGGACGTAGAAGTTAATGGTGTGAAAAATATAAAAAAGACAGATTTTAATGCTAGATATGTGTTCGTCAAACCTCCTAGTATAGATGTTTTGGTAAGATGATTTGATGACTTTTTTTAGAGCTAATTTCTTTATGTGTGTAGAGTAAGACTTTGGTTGGCTTGATTACGTTGTATGTATATTGTATAATTGTATTTAGGATGATGTCCAATCAAATTTAGCATGTATATACAGGTTTAACTATGCTGATCTATATTGTTTGCGTCAATCTTAATAACAAAATTTATACGAAAAAGCAAGCCAGTTAACCAAAGTCTTACTCTACTAGCATTAGGAAATAAGCTCTTACACAAAATAAGAGAAATCTACAGAACATTCTTTATTATTGCATTGCTCCAATTATTGCAAAGAACTATCACTTTTTCTAACCACTATGCATGAAATAGGATTTTGGAATCAGGACCCCTCCAAACCCCCGACCCTCATACTTAGTATGACAAAACATATATTCTACGTGTTGAGAGTTGAACTAGGATTTGATATGTATTGTCAATTTATATGACCCACTTATTGGCATTATGTTTTTTCGACTTTTGTTCGTTCATTCCGTCTGTCCCCATTAAGGTTAAAGGTTTTGGTCAAGGTAGTTTGGAAGTTGAATTCCAATCAACTTTAAACTTAGTACACATGTTCCCAATGATATGATCTTACTAATTTTAATGCCAAAAATAGATTTATTTTTTACCCCAATTTCAGGGTCTACTGAACATACAAAAATGATAATATAGCGGGACATTCGTGTACTATGGACAAATTCTTGTTTCATCTTCAGACATACACTTCTTTTTACAATATTTTTAACATCTCAGTGTGGTAAACTGAGTATAAAAATGATGTATTCTTGTTGAGAGTTGAAATGGGATTTTATATGTATTGTCAATTTTTGTTATTATCTGAACTTCTGTATTTTTTTTAGGTTGAAAGATTAAAATCACGAGGAACAGAAACAGAAGAAAGTTTACTGAAAAGAATAAATTCAGCAACAGAGTCTCTGGAATATGGTATGGGAGAAAGATATTTTTATAATATTGGGGGGCAGGAGCTTTTTTCGGGACATCCGTATAGGGTGTTTTTAAGTTCAGGATTTCGGAATCCGGAATAGATTTTTTGAATTACAGGATTTCAGGATTTTTTTTTTAAATTCTGGACCTCAGGGATTTCGGGGTCAGGACCCTCCGGCCCCCTCTATAATCGTGCCTCCCAACAACAAAAATTGGAGAGAGGAATTATAAGAGAAATACATTTATCTTTATCAAAATAAATCTGTTTCCAGTTAAAAAAAAAAAATCTACAGAAAATTACCTTTGTCCTTTTTTTCACAAAAAAATATTAAAAAAACATCAATGTTTTTCATATTTGGAATATTAATGAGGGGAGGGGCCGGATGGGGTTTACATAATAGAGAGTAATAACCAATAAAAAAAAATAAAAGAGAAAAATTAGCAAAAAATATTAAGAACAGAGAATAATGGAGTAAAAATGTATAAAGAATTACTGTAGAAAATAAATTTTACAGAATATGTATTATATTTAAAGATATCGTAAGAAAAAAATGTCTTTTTAAGGAATCCAGAAATTAATGATATGCACTTTTACCTTATATTTGCTTTCGGTCTTAAATCGAAAGAAAAGAAATCAAGAACCTGCTTTAATTTTGGTTAATGACCTTTTATCAATTATTGCAGACTTATATTAAAAGAAAAATGGGTGTTATGGGGCAAAATATTTAACCCTGTATTGAAGGGACAAGGAGTCCAAACAAATGACAAAAATTCCTAAACCTCACCCAAGTACATCCTTAATGTCATTTTTAGCTCACCTGGCCTAAAAGGCCATGTGAGCTTTTCTCATCACTTGGCGTCCGTCGTCGTCGTCGTCGTCGTCGTCGTTAACAATTTTTCAAACATCTTCTCCTCTGAAACTACTGAATGGATTTGAATGAAACTTAGCATGATTGTTCCTTAGATTATCCTGCACAAAGTGTGTGCTTCGATTTTTGATCCGTCAAAAAACATGGCCGCCGTTACTTAAAATAGAACATATGGGGTCAAATGCAGTTTTTGGCTTATATCTCAAAAACGAAAGCATTTAGAGCAAATCTGACATGGGGTAAAAATGTTCATTAGGTCAAGATCTATCAGCCCTGAAATTTTCAGATGAATCAAACAAACCATTGTTGGGTTGCTGCCACTTAATTGGTAATTTTAAGGAAATTTTGCAGTTTTTGGTCATTATCTTGAATATTATTATAGATAAAGATAAACTGTAAACAGCAAAAATGATCAGCAAAGTAAGATCTACAAATAAGTTAATATGACCAAAATTGTCAATTGACCCCTTAAGGGGTTATTGTCCTTTAATGACAATTTTTCACAATTTGTTCATCACATTTGCTAACTTTAAAAAATCTTCTCCTCTGAAACTATTGAATGGATTTGGATGAAACTTAGCATGATTGTTCCTTATATTATCCTGCACAAAGTGTGTGCTTCGATTTTTGATCCGTCAAAAAACATGGCCGCTGTTACTTAAAATAGAACATAGGGGTCAAATGCAGTTTTTGGCTTATATCTCAAAAACGAAAGCATTTAGAGCAAATCTGACATGGGGTAAAAATGTTCATTAGGTCAAGATCTATCAGCCCTGAAATTTTCAGATGAATCAAACAAACCATTGTTGGGTTGCTGCCATTAATTGGTAATTTTAAGGAAATTCTGCAGTTTTTGGTCATTATCTTGAATATTATTATAGATAAAGATAAATTGTAAACAGCAAAAATGATCATCAAAGTAAGATCTACAAATAAGTTAATATGACCAAAATTGTCAATTGACCCCTTAAGGGTTATTGTTCTTTAATGACAATTTTTCACAATTTGTTCATCATATTTGCTAACTTTAAAAAATCTTCTCCTCTAAAACTACTAAACCAAATTCAACCAAACTTCAACTGAATGATCAGTAGGGTGTATAAAATAAAGTTTGTGCTTTATTTTTATTTCGTCAAAAAACATGACCGTCATGGCTAAAAATAGAACACAGGGTAAAATGCAGTTTTTGGCTTATATCTCAAAAACTCCAGCATTTAGAGCAAATAAGACAAGAAGTTAAAGTATTTATTAGGTCAAGGTCTACCTGTCCTGAAATTTTCAGCCGAATTGGGTAACTGGTTTTTCAGGTATAATGCCCCTGAATTGATGATTTTAAAGAAACTTTGCAGTTTTTGGTTATTATCTTGAATATTATTATAGATACAGATAAACTGTTAATAGCAAAAATGTTAAGCAAAGTAAGATCTACAAATAAGTCAATTTGACCAAAATTGTCAATTGACCCCTTAAGGAGTTATTGCCCTTTAAAGACTTTTTTCACAATTTGTTCATCATATTGACTTACTTTAAAAAATCTTCTCCTTTGAAACTGCTGTATCAATTTCAGCCAAACTTAGGCTAAATGAGTTTCAGAGTATCTAGTATAAATTTTATATTTCATTTCCTTGTATGTCAGAAACATAGCTCCTATGGCTAAAATAGAACATAGGAGAAAATGATTTTTTTTTTTGCTTTTGAAGAAAATAGGACGATTCAAAGAATAAATTGAAAAGCCAAAATAATCATTGATGAGAGATTTAACCAAAAAAATTAAGGTGAGCGATTCAGGCTCTTGAGAGCCTCTTGTTTTTAATCAAAATGCAAATCAGCAAAATAATTACCGTTAATTAGCTTTGGTAAAATCAGAGTTACAACAACATAAGTATGTTAATCTTATAGGTTTTTTGTTTCCTTTTCAGCTGAACAGAAAGGCAGCTATGACCATGTTGTAATAAATGATGATTTAGACAAAGCCTATGATAAATTCAGGGATTACTTATAGAGGTATGATATAAGATTTAAGGTTGGAGGATTGGTAGCAATTTTATGCAGGCATCTGTAGAATAGAAATGATGGAGACCTTTATGGAAGTAAAAATATCATCAAACACATTTTTTTTTATTTTTTTTAATTTGATTAATATATAAGGTTGATCATCTTAACCCTTTAACGTTCCTACCGGTCAATTTGACCGATAAGCTTAATTTGTGGCGGAGTAGTTTGCATGAAGTTTTGTATCGTTGACAATTTTTGACGTACATATGCGTTTGTGGGCTCAAATTGAAGATCAGTATACCACCAACTTGATTTTTGGTGTCTGAAACCACCAAAATGCAATGCATTATGTCAATTTGCCCTATATTGACAAGAATTGTTTTGGGGAAAACTGTTTTATTTTCATTTTTAAATAGAATATTTTCACAAAATGTCACAAGACAAATTGTTGCTGTTTTTTGTTTTAAAATGACAATTTTGATAACTGTGCCGTGGTCATTTACAAGAATACTATCAAAACTGTAAGTAAAACCCATACACATACAAACAATCTGATTCATAGAGTATCAGCACTGAAACAAACTCAAATTACACGGAATTTTCATGTTTTGTTTTGTCAGTTTTTATAGCAAAAGAGATGAGAACACCTAAAATGTGTTAAAAATTGTTAGCCAAGTCGGAATAGCAATAACAAATCTTTGTTTCTTTAGTGTCTGGTTATGAGGGTGTTGGATATCGTATCGCTAAGGTATAGAAATAGTGACATATAGACGAAAAAACGAACATTTCCGAATAACTTTCATACAAATTTGCTTGAAAAAAATAATAATTTTCAAAAAATAGCTTCTTAAGAAAACGAAGTTGGATTATGTTCTCCCAAAATTAATTTCTAGTCTTACAGAGAAGGTGACTTATATGCTTAAATTTCATAAGTTTTCCAATGGTTTCTGTGGCTCAGTGGAAAGATGCACAGTCTTACACCCGGATGGTCGGGTGTTCAAACCTCACTGCCGGAGGATGAAAAAATAAATTCCTATATTAAATGTAACTTAACTTAACTTTACTTTCAATTTCAATTAAGACAACTGATATACATGATTACATCAAAAAGAAAATTTTACCCCCCCCCCCCCCCCTTTTTTTCTCCCCTCTCTCTGTTTTTGTTACATTCTTAGCCTGGGCACTCAATAATACCAGATTTTCATTCAATATTTACTCAAAATTTTTTCCTAAAGCCTCATTCTGTAAGCATTTATGAATAGTACATCTTTAACATAAACTTGGGCCATTTATTTGACTATGACAAAAATTCTCAAAAAATCCACTATTTTCCGGTGTTTCGAGTCTTGATATTTCTACCAATCAGACAGGTTTTGCATATTTCTGTTTAAGTTTTCACCGATAACGTTGCCGAAAGTCTTCATGCATTAATGTAACACTAAAACTATGTTCTATTTTTGTCACTAAATGTCTGCAAAACCGCTTTTTCCGCTTGATTTGTACATTTTTGTCACTTTAATTCAGCATGTCACGTGACTTTTGAGAGATATCACGTGACCAACGTAAGAATTATTTTCCTTAAATATAGTTTTCCTGAAACCTTGGTCAATTATCTATCAGATGAGTCTAACTTGTCCTTTGAGTGAGCTTTTTATCGAAATGTGCAATTGATTGAAAACAGATATCCTTTATTCGGGAAGAAAAGGTTAAAAATCCTTGAATGTTAAAGGGTTAAGAACGATTCTTAACCCTTTAACGTTCCTACCGGTCAATTTGACCGATAAGCTTAATTTGTGGCGGAGTAGTTTGCATGAAGTTTTGTATCGTTGACAATTTTTGACGTACATATGTGGTTGTGGGCTCAAATTGAAGATCAGTATACCACCAACTTGATTTTTGGTGTCTGAAACCACCAAAATGCAATGCATTATGTCAATTTGCCCTATATTGACAAGAATTGTTTTGGGGAAAACTGTTTTATTTTCATTTTTAAATAGAATATTTTCACAAAATGTCACAAGACAAATTGTTGCTGTTTTTTGTTTTAAAATGACAATTTTGATAACTGTGCCGTGGTCATTTACAAGAATACTATCAAAACTGTAAGTAAAACCCATACACATACAAACAATCTGATTCATAGAGTATCAGCACTGAAACAAACTCAAATTACACGGAATTTTCATGTTTTGTTTTGTCAGTTTTTATAGCAAAAGAGATGAGAACACCTAAAATGTGTTAAAAATTGTTAGCCAAGTCGGAATAGCAATAACAAATCTTTGTTTCTTTAGTGTCTGGTTATGAGGGTGTTGGATATCGTATCGCTAAGGTATAGAAATAGTGACATATAGACGAAAAAACGAACATTTCCGAATAACTTACATACAAATTTGCTTGAAAAAAATAATAATTTTCAAAAAATAGCTTCTTAAGAAAACGAAGTTGGATTATGTTCTCCCAAAATTAATTTCTAGTCTTACAGAGAAGGTGACTTATATGCTTAAATTTCATAAGTTTTCCAATGGTTTCTGTGGCTCAGTGGAAAGATGCACAGTCTTACACCCGGATGGTCGGGTGTTCAAACCTCACTGCCGGAGGATGAAAAAATAAATTCCTATATTAAATGTAACTTAACTTAACTTTACTTTCAATTTCAATTAAGACAACTGATATACATGATTACATCAAAAAGAAAATTTTACCCCCCCCCCCCCCCCCCCCCCCCCCCCTTTTTTTCTCTCCCCTCTCTCTGTTTTTGTTACATTCTTAGCCTGGGCACTCAATAATACCAGATTTTCATTCAATATTTACTCAAAATTTTTTCCTAAAGCCTCATTCTGTAAGCATTTATGAATAGTACATCTTTAACATAAACTTGGGCCATTTATTTGACTATGACAAAAATTCTCAAAAAATCCACTATTTTCCGGTGTTTCGAGTCTTGATATTTCTACCAATCAGACAGGTTTTGCATATTTCTGTTTAAGTTTTCACCGATAACGTTGCCGAAAGTCTTCATGCATTAATGTAACACTAAAACTATGTTCTATTTTTGTCACTAAATGTCTGCAAAACCGCTTTTTCCGCTTGATTTGTACATTTTTGTCACTTTAATTCAGCATGTCACGTGACTTTTGAGAGATATCACGTGACCAACGTAAGAATTATTTTCCTTAAATATAGTTTTCCTGAAACCTTGGTCAATTATCTATCAGATGAGTCTAACTTGTCCTTTGAGTGAGCTTTTTATCGAAATGTGCAATTGATTGAAAACAGATATCCTTTATTCGGGAAGAAAAGGTTAAAAATCCTTGAATGTTAAAGGGTTAAGAACGATTCTTAACCCTTTAACGTTCCTACCGGTCAATTTGACCGATAAGCTTAATTTGTGGCGGAGTAGTTTGCATGAAGTTTTGTATCGTTGACAATTTTTGACGTACATATGTGGTTGTGGGCTCAAATTGAAGATCAGTATACCACCAACTTGATTTTTGGTGTCTGAAACCACCAAAATGCAATGCATTATGTCAATTTGCCCTATATTGACAAGAATTGTTTTGGGGAAAACTGTTTTATTTTCATTTTTAAATAGAATATTTTCACAAAATGTCACAAGACAAATTGTTGCTGTTTTTTGTTTTAAAATGACAATTTTGATAACTGTGCCGTGGTCATTTACAAGAATACTATCAAAACTGTAAGTAAAACCCATACACATACAAACAATCTGATTCATAGAGTATCAGCACTGAAACAAACTCAAATTACACGGAATTTTCATGTTTTGTTTTGTCAGTTTTTATAGCAAAAGAGATGAGAACACCTAAAATGTGTTAAAAATTGTTAGCCAAGTCGGAATAGCAATAACAAATCTTTGTTTCTTTAGTGTCTGGTTATGAGGGTGTTGGATATCGTATCGCTAAGGTATAGAAATAGTGACATATAGACGAAAAAACGAACATTTCCGAATAACTTTCATACAAATTTGCTTGAAAAAAATAATAATTTTCAAAAAATAGCTTCTTAAGAAAACGAAGTTGGATTATGTTCTCCCAAAATTAATTTCTAGTCTTACAGAGAAGGTGACTTATATGCTTAAATTTCATAAGTTTTCCAATGGTTTCTGTGGCTCAGTGGAAAGATGCACAGTCTTACACCCGATGGTCGGGTGTTCAAACCTCACTGCCGGAGGATGAAAAAATAAATTCCTATATTAAATGTAACTTAACTTAACTTTACTTTCAATTTCAATTAAGACAACTGATATACATGATTACATCAAAAAGAAAATTTTACCCCCCCCCCCCCCCCCCCCCCCCCCCCCTTTTTTTCTCCCCTCTCTCTGTTTTTGTTACATTCTTAGCCTGGGCACTCAATAATACCAGATTTTCATTCAATATTTACTCAAAATTTTTTCCTAAAGCCTCATTCTGTAAGCATTTATGAATAGTACATCTTTAACATAAACTTGGGCCATTTATTTGACTATGACAAAAATTCTCAAAAAATCCACTATTTTCCGGTGTTTCGAGTCTTGATATTTCTACCAATCAGACAGGTTTTGCATATTTCTGTTTAAGTTTTCACCGATAACGTTGCCGAAAGTCTTCATGCATTAATGTAACACTAAAACTATGTTCTATTTTTGTCACTAAATGTCTGCAAAACCGCTTTTTCCGCTTGATTTGTACATTTTTGTCACTTTAATTCAGCATGTCACGTGACTTTTGAGAGATATCACGTGACCAACGTAAGAATTATTTTCCTTAAATATAGTTTTCCTGAAACCTTGGTCAATTATCTATCAGATGAGTCTAACTTGTCCTTTGAGTGAGCTTTTTATCGAAATGTGCAATTGATTGAAAACAGATATCCTTTATTCGGGAAGAAAAGGTTAAAAATCCTTGAATGTTAAAGGGTTAAGAACGATTCTTAACCCTTTAACGTTCCTACCGGTCAATTTGACCGATAAGCTTAATTTGTGGCGGAGTAGTTTGCATGAAGTTTTGTATCGTTGACAATTTTTGACGTACATATGTGGTTGTGGGCTCAAATTGAAGATCAGTATAACCACCAACTTGATTTTTGGTGTCTGAAACCACCAAAATGCAATGCATTATGTCAATTTGCCCTATATTGACAAGAATTGTTTTGGGGAAAACTGTTTTATTTTCATTTTTAAATAGAATATTTTCACAAAATGTCACAAGACAAATTGTTGCTGTTTTTTTGTTTTAAAATGACAATTTTGATAACTGTGCCGTGGTCATTTACAAGAATACTATCAAAACTGTAAGTAAAACCCATACACATACAAACAATCTGATTCATAGAGTATCAGCACTGAAACAAACTCAAATTACACGGAATTTTTCATGTTTTGTTTTGTCAGTTTTTATAGCAAAAGAGATGAGAACACCTAAAATGTGTTAAAAATTGTTAGCCAAGTCGGAATAGCAATAACAAATCTTTGTTTCTTTAGTGTCTGGTTATGAGGGTGTTGGATATCGTATCGCTAAGGTATAGAAATAGTGACATATAGACGAAAAAACGAACATTTCCGAATAACTTACATACAAATTTGCTTGAAAAAAATAATAATTTCAAAAAATAGCTTCTTAAAGAAAACGAAGTTGGATTATGTTCTCCCAAAATTAATTTCTAGTCTTACAGAGAAGGTGACTATATGCTTAAATTTCATAAGTTTTCCAATGGTTTCTGTGGCTCAGTGGAAAGATGCACAGTCTTACACCCGGATGGTCGGGTGTTCAAACCTCACTGCCGGAGGATGAAAAAATAAATTCCTATATTAAATGTAACTTAACTTAACTTTACTTTCAATTTCAATTAAGACAACTGATATACATGATTACATCAAAAAGAAAATTTTACCCCCCCCCCCCCCCCCCCCCCCCCCCTTTTTTTCTCCCCTCTCTCTGTTTTTGTTACATTCTTAGCCTGGGCACTCAATAATACCAGATTTTCATTCAATATTTACTCAAAATTTTTTCCTAAAGCCTCATTCTGTAAGCATTTATGAATAGTACATCTTTAACATAAACTTGGGCCATTTATTTGACTATGACAAAAATTCTCAAAAAATCCACTATTTTCCGGTGTTTCGAGTCTTGATATTTCTACCAATCAGACAGGTTTTGCATATTTCTGTTTAAGTTTTCACCGATAACGTTGCCGAAAGTCTTCATGCATTAATGTAACACTAAAACTATGTTCTATTTTTGTCACTAAATGTCTGCAAAACCGCTTTTTTCCGCTTGATTTGTACATTTTTGTCACTTTAATTCAGCATGTCACGTGACTTTTGAGAGATATCACGTGACCAACGTAAGAATTATTTTCCTTAAATATAGTTTTCCTGAAACCTTGGTCAATTATCTATCAGATGAGTCTAACTTGTCCTTTGAGTGAGCTTTTTATCGAAATGTGCAATTGATTGAAAACAGATATCCTTTATTCGGGAAGAAAAGGTTAAAAATCCTTGAATGTTAAAGGGTTAAGAACGATTCTTAACCCTTTAACGTTCCTACCGGTCAATTTGACCGATAAGCTTAATTTGTGGCGGAGTAGTTTGCATGAAGTTTTGTATCGTTGACAATTTTTGACGTACATATGTGGTTGTGGGCTCAAATTGAAGATCAGTATACCACCAACTTGATTTTTGGTGTCTGAAACCACCAAAATGCAATGCATTATGTCAATTTGCCCTATATTGACAAGAATTGTTTTGGGGAAAACTGTTTTATTTTCATTTTTAAATAGAATATTTTCACAAAATGTCACAAGACAAATTGTTGCTGTTTTTTGTTTTAAAATGACAATTTTGATAACTGTGCCGTGGTCATTTACAAGAATACTATCAAAACTGTAAGTAAAACCCATACACATACAAACAATCTGATTCATAGAGTATCAGCACTGAAACAAACTCAAATTACACGGAATTTTCATGTTTTGTTTTGTCAGTTTTTATAGCAAAAGAGATGAGAACACCTAAAATGTGTTAAAAATTGTTAGCCAAGTCGGAATAGCAATAACAAATCTTTGTTTCTTTAGTGTCTGGTTATGAGGTGTTGGATATCGTATCGCTAAGGTATAGAAATAGTGACATATAGACGAAAAAACGAACATTTCCGAATAACTTACATACAAATTTGCTTGAAAAAAATAATAATTTTCAAAAAATAGCTTCTTAAGAAAACGAAGTTGGATTATGTTCTCCCAAAATTAATTTCTAGTCTTACAGAGAAGGTGACTTATATGCTTAAATTTCATAAGTTTTCCAATGGTTTCTGTGGCTCAGTGGAAAGATGCACAGTCTTACACCCGGATGGTCGGGTGTTCAAACCTCACTGCCGGAGGATGAAAAAATAAATTTCCCATATTAAATGTAACTTAACTTAACTTTACTTTCAATTTCAATTAAGACAACTGATATACATGATTACATCAAAAAGAAAATTTTACCCCCCCCCCCCCCCCCCCCCCCTTTTTTTCTCCCCTCTCTCTGTTTTTGTTACATTCTTAGCCTGGGCACTCAATAATACCAGATTTTCATTCAATATTTACTCAAAATTTTTTCCTAAAGCCTCATTCTGTAAGCATTTATGAATAGTACATCTTTAACATAAACTTGGCCATTTATTTGACTATGACAAAAATTCTCAAAAAATCCACTATTTTCCGGTGTTTCGAGTCTTGATATTTCTACCAATCAGACAGGTTTTGCATATTTCTGTTTAAGTTTTCACCGATAACGTTGCCGAAAGTCTTCATGCATTAATGTAACACTAAAACTAATGTTCTATTTTTGTCACTAAATGTCTGCAAAACCGCTTTTTTTTCCGCTTGATTTGTACATTTTTGTCACTTTAATTCAGCATGTCACGTGACTTTTGAGAGATATCACGTGACCAACGTAAGAATTATTTTCCTTAAATATAGTTTTCCTGAAACCTTGGTCAATTATCTATCAGATGAGTCTAACTTGTCCTTTGAGTGAGCTTTTTATCGAAATGTGCAATTGATTGAAAACAGATATCCTTTATTCGGGAAGAAAAGGTTAAAAATCCTTGAATGTTAAAGGGTTAAGAACGATTCTTAACCCTTTAACGTTCCTACCGGTCAATTTGACCGATAAGCTTAATTTGTGGCGGAGTAGTTTGCATGAAGTTTTGTATCGTTGACAATTTTTGACGTACATATGTGGTTGTGGGCTCAAATTGAAGATCAGTATACCACCAACTTGATTTTTGGTGTCTGAAACCACCAAAATGCAATGCATTATGTCAATTTGCCCTATATTGACAAGAATTGTTTTGGGGAAAACTGTTTTATTTTCATTTTTAAATAGAATATTTTCACAAAATGTCACAAGACAAATTGTTGCTGTTTTTTGTTTTAAAATGACAATTTTGATAACTGTGCCGTGGTCATTTACAAGAATACTATCAAAACTGTAAGTAAAACCCATACACATACAAACAATCTGATTCATAGAGTATCAGCACTGAAACAAACTCAAATTACACGGAATTTTCATGTTTTGTTTTGTCAGTTTTTATAGCAAAAGAGATGAGAACACCTAAAATGTGTTAAAAATTGTTAGCCAAGTCGGAATAGCAATAACAAATCTTTGTTTCTTTAGTGTCTGGTTATGAGGGTGTTGGATATCGTATCGCTAAGGTATAGAAATAGTGACATATAGACGAAAAAACGAACATTTCCGAATAACTTTCATACAAATTTGCTTGAAAAAAATAATAATTTTCAAAAAATAGCTTCTTAAGAAAACGAAGTTGGATTATGTTCTCCCAAAATTAATTTCTAGTCTTACAGAGAAGGTGACTTATATGCTTAAATTTCATAAGTTTTCCAATGGTTTCTGTGGCTCAGTGGAAAGATGCACAGTCTTACACCCGGATGGTCGGGTGTTCAAACCTCACTGCCGGAGGATGAAAAAATAAATTCCTATATTAAATGTAACTTAACTTAACTTTACTTTCAATTTCAATTAAGACAACTGATATACATGATTACATCAAAAAGAAAATTTTACCCCCCCCCCCCCCCCCCCCCCCCCCCCCTTTTTTTTCTCCCCTCTCTCTGTTTTTGTTACATTCTTAGCCTGGGCACTCAATAATACCAGATTTTCATTCAATATTTACTCAAAATTTTTTCCTAAAGCCTCATTCTGTAAGCATTTATGAATAGTACATCTTTAACATAAACTTGGGCCATTTATTTGACTATGACAAAAATTCTCAAAAAATCCACTATTTTCCGGTGTTTCGAGTCTTGATATTTCTACCATCAGACAGGTTTTGCATATTTCTGTTTAAGTTTTTCACCGATAACGTTGCCGAAAGTCTTCATGCATTAATGTAACACTAAAACTATGTTCTATTTTTTGTCACTAAATGTCTGCAAAACCGCTTTTTCCGCTTGATTTGTACATTTTTGTCACTTTAATTCAGCATGTCACGTGACTTTTGAGAGATATCACGTGACCAACGTAAGAATTATTTTCCTTAAATATAGTTTTCCTGAAACCTTGGTCAATTATCTATCAGATGAGTCTAACTTGTCCTTTGAGTGAGCTTTTTATCGAAATGTGCAATTGATTGAAAACAGATATCCTTTATTCGGGAAGAAAAGGTTAAAAATCCTTGAATGTTAAAGGGTTAAGAACGATTCTTAACCCTTTAAACGTTCCTACCGGTCAATTTGACCGATAAGCTTAATTTGTGGCGGAGTAGTTTGCATGAAGTTTTGTATCGTTGACAATTTTTGACGTACATATGTGGTTGTGGGCTCAAATTGAAGATCAGTATACCACCAACTTGATTTTTGGTGTCTGAAACCACCAAAATGCAATGCATTATGTCAATTTGCCCTATATTGACAAGAATTGTTTTGGGGAAAACTGTTTTATTTTCATTTTTAAATAGAATATTTTCACAAAATGTCACAAGACAAATTGTTGCGTTTTTTTTTTAAAATGACAATTTTGATAACTGTGCCGTGGTCATTTACAAGAATACTATCAAAACTGTAAGTAAAACCCATACACATACAAACAATCTGATTCATAGAGTATCAGCACTGAAACAAACTCAAATTACACGGAATTTTCATGTTTTGTTTTGTCAGTTTTTTATAGCAAAAGAGATGAGAACACCTAAAATGTGTTAAAAATTGTTAGCCAAGTCGGAATAGCAATAACAAATCTTTGTTTCTTTAGTGTCTGGTTATGAGGGTGTTGGATATCGTATCGCTAAGGTATAGAAATAGTGACATATAGACGAAAAAACGAACATTTCCGAATAACTTACATACAAATTTGCTTGAAAAAAATAATAATTTTCAAAAAATAGCTTCTTAAGAAAACGAAGTTGGATTATGTTCTCCCAAAATTAATTTCTAGTCTTACAGAGAAGGTGACTTATATGCTTAAATTTCATAAGTTTTCCAATGGTTTCTGTGGCTCAGTGGAAAGATGCACAGTCTTACACCCGGATGGTCGGGTGTTCAAACCTCACTGCCGGAGGATGAAAAAATAAATTCCTATATTAAATGTAACTTAACTTAACTTTACTTTCAATTTCAATTAAGACAACTGATATACATGATTACATCAAAAAGAAAATTTTACCCCCCCCCCCCCCCCCCCCCCCCCCCCCCTTTTTTTCTCCCCTCTCTCTGTTTTTGTTACATTCTTAGCCTGGGCACTCAATAATACCAGATTTTCATTCAATATTTACTCAAAATTTTTTCCTAAAGCCTCATTCTGTAAGCATTTATGAATAGTACATCTTTAACATAAACTTGGGCCATTTATTTGACTATGACAAAAATTCTCAAAAAATCCACTATTTTCCGGTGTTTCGAGTCTTGATATTTCTACCAATCAGACAGGTTTTGCATATTTCTGTTTAAGTTTTCACCGATAACGTTGCCGAAAGTCTTCATGCATTAATGTAACACTAAAACTATGTTCTATTTTTGTCACTAAATGTCTGCAAAACCGCTTTTTCCGCTTGATTTGTACATTTTTGTCACTTTAATTCAGCATGTCACGTGACTTTTGAGAGATATCACGTGACCAACGTAAGAATTATTTTCCTTAAATATAGTTTTCCTGAAACCTTGGTCAATTATCTATCAGATGAGTCTAACTTGTCCTTTGAGTGAGCTTTTTATCGAAATGTGCAATTGATTGAAAACAGATATCCTTTATTCGGGAAGAAAAGGTTAAAAATCCTTGAATGTTAAAGGGTTAAGAACGATTCTTAACCCTTTAACGTTCCTACCGGTCAATTTGACCGATAAGCTTAATTTGTGGCGGAGTAGTTTGCATGAAGTTTTGTATCGTTGACAATTTTTGACGTACATATGTGGTTGTGGGCTCAAATTGAAGATCAGTATACCACCAACTTGATTTTTGGTGTCTGAAACCACCAAAATGCAATGCATTATGTCAATTTGCCCTATATTGACAAGAATTGTTTTGGGAAAACTGTTTTATTTTCATTTTTAAATAGAATATTTTCACAAAATGTCACAAGACAAATTGTTGCTGTTTTTTGTTTTAAAATGACAATTTTGATAACTGTGCCGTGGTCATTTACAAGAATACTATCAAAACTGTAAGTAAAACCCATACACATACAAACAATCTGATTCATAGAGTATCAGCACTGAAACAAACTCAAATTACACGGAATTTTCATGTTTTGTTTTGTCAGTTTTTATAGCAAAAGAGATGAGAACACCTAAAATGTGTTAAAAATTGTTAGCCAAGTCGGAATAGCAATAACAAATCTTTGTTTCTTTAGTGTCTGGTTATGAGGGTGTTGGATATCGTATCGCTAAGGTATAGAAATAGTGACATATAGACGAAAAAACGAACATTTCCGAATAACTTACATACAAATTTGCTTGAAAAAAATAATAATTTTCAAAAAATAGCTTCTTAAGAAAACGAAGTTGGATTATGTTCTCCCAAAATTAATTTCTAGTCTTACAGAGAAGGTGACTTATATGCTTAAATTTCATAAGTTTTCCAATGGTTTCTGTGGCTCAGTGGAAAGATGCACAGTCTTACACCCGATGGTCGGGTGTTCAAACCTCACTGCCGGAGGATGAAAAAATAAATTCCTATATTAAATGTAACTTAACTTAACTTTACTTTCAATTTCAATTAAGACAACTGATATACATGATTACATCAAAAAGAAAATTTTACCCCCCCCCCCCCCCCCCCCCCTTTTTTTCTCCCCTCTCTCTGTTTTTGTTACATTCTTAGCCTGGGCACTCAATAATACCAGATTTTCATTCAATATTTACTCAAAATTTTTTCCTAAAGCCTCATTCTGTAAGCATTTATGAATAGTACATCTTTAACATAAACTTGGGCCATTTATTTGACTATGACAAAAATTCTCAAAAAATCCACTATTTTCCGGTGTTTCGAGTCTTGATATTTCTACCAATCAGACAGGTTTTGCATATTTCTGTTTAAGTTTTCACCGATAACGTTGCCGAAAGTCTTCATGCATTAATGTAACACTAAAACTATGTTCTATTTTTGTCACTAAATGTCTGCAAAACCGCTTTTTCCGCTTGATTTGTACATTTTTGTCACTTTAATTCAGCATGTCACGTGACTTTTGAGAGATATCACGTGACCAACGTAAGAATTATTTTCCTTAAATATAGTTTTCCTGAAACCTTGGTCAATTATCTATCAGATGATCTAACTTGTCCTTTGAGTGAGCTTTTTATCGAAATGTGCAATTGATTGAAAACAGATATCCTTTATTCGGGAAGAAAAGGTTAAAAATCCTTGAATGTTAAAGGGTTAAGAACGATTCTTAACCCTTTAACGTTCCTACCGGTCAATTTGACCGATAAGCTTAATTTGTGGCGGAGTAGTTTTGCATGAAGTTTTGTATCGTTGACAATTTTTGACGTACATATGTGGTTGTGGGCTCAAATTGAAGATCAGTATACCACCAACTTGATTTTTGGTGTCTGAAACCACCAAAAAGCAATGCATTATGTCAATTTGCCCTATATTGACAAGAATTGTTTTGGGGAAAACTGTTTTATTTTCATTTTTAAATAGAATATTTTCACAAAATGTCACAAACAAATTGTTGCTGTTTTTTGTTTTAAAAGACAATTTTGATAACTGTGCCGTGGTCATTTACAAGAATACTATCAAAACTGTAAGTAAAACCCATACACATACAAACAATCTGATTCATAGAGTATCAGCACTGAAACAAACTCAAATTACAACGGAATTTTCATGTTTTGTTTTGTCAGTTTTTTATAGCAAAAGAGATGAGAACACCTAAAATGTTTAAAAATTGTTAGCCAAGTCGGAATAGCAATAACAAATCTTTGTTCTTCTTTAGTGTCTGGTTATGAGGGTGTTGGATATCGTATCGCTAAGAGTATAGAAATAGACAATAGACGAAAAAACGAACATTTCCGAATAACTTTCATACAAATTTGCTTGAAAAAAATAATAATTTTCAAAAAATAGCTTCTTAAGAAAACGAAGTTGGATTATGTTCTCCCAAAATTAATTTCTAGTCTTACAGAGAAGGTGACTTATATGCTTAAATTTCATAAGTTTTCCAATGGTTTCTGTGGCTCAGTGGAAAGATGCACAGTCTTACACCCGATGGTCGGTGTTCAAACCTCACTGCCGGAGGATGAAAAAATAAATTCCTATATTAAATGTAACTTAACTTAACTTTACTTTCAATTTCAATTAAGACAACTGATATACATGATTACATCAAAAAGAAAATTTTACCCCCCCCCCCCCCCCCCCTTTTTTTCTCCCCTCTCTCTGTTTTTGTTACATTCTTAGCCTGGGCACTCAATAATACCAGATTTTCATTCAATATTTACTCAAAATTTTTTCCTAAAGCCTCATTCTGTAAGCATTTATGAATAGTACATCTTTAACATAAACTTGGGCCATTTATTTGACTATGACAAAAATTCTCAAAAAATCCACTATTTTCCGGTGTTTCGAGTCTTGATATTTCTACCAATCAGACAGGTTTTGCATATTTCTGTTTAAGTTTTCACCGATAACGTTGCCGAAAGTCTTCATGCATTAATGTAACACTAAAACTATGTTCTATTTTTGTCACTAAATGTCTGCAAAACCGCTTTTTCCGCTTGATTTGTACATTTTTGTCACTTTAATTCAGCATGTCACGTGACTTTTGAGAGATATCACGTGACCAACGTAAGAATTATTTTCCTTAAATATAGTTTTCCTGAAACCTTGGTCAATTATCTATCAGATGAGTCTAACTTGTCCTTTGAGTGAGCTTTTTATCGAAATGTGCAATTGATTGAAAACAGATATCCTTTATTCGGGAAGAAAAGGTTAAAAATCCTTGAATGTTAAAGGGTTAAGAACGATTCTTAACCCTTTAACGTTCCTACCGGTCAATTTGACCGATAAGCTTAATTTGTGGCGGAGTAGTTTGCATGAAGTTTTGTATCGTTGACAATTTTTGACGTACATATGTGGTTGTGGGCTCAAATTGAAGATCAGTATACCACCAACTTGATTTTTGGTGTCTGAAACCACCAAAATGCAATGCATTATGTCAATTTGCCCTATATTGACAAGAATTGTTTTGGGGAAAACTGTTTTATTTTCATTTTTAAATAGAATATTTTCACAAAATGTCACAAGACAAATTGTTGCTGTTTTTTGTTTTAAAATGACAATTTTGATAACTGTGCCGTGGTCATTTACAAGAATACTATCAAAACTGTAAGTAAAACCCATACACATACAAACAATCTGATTCATAGAGTATCAGCACTGAAACAAACTCAAATTACACGGAATTTTCATGTTTTGTTTTGTCAGTTTTATAGCAAAAGAGATGAGAACACCTAAAATGTGTTAAAAATTGTTAGCCAAGTCGGAATAGCAATAACAAATCTTTGTTTCTTTAGTGTCTGGTTATGAGGGTGTTGGATAATCGTATCGCTAAGGTATAGAAATAGTGACATATAGACGAAAAAACGAACATTTCCGAATAACTTTCATACAAATTTGCTTGAAAAAAATAATAATTTTCAAAAAATAGCTTCTTAAGAAAACGAAGTTGGATTATGTTCTCCCAAAATTAATTTCTAGTCTTACAGAGAAGGTGACTTATATGCTTAAATTTCATAAGTTTTCCAATGGTTTCTGTGGCTCAGTGGAAAGATGCACAGTCTTACACCCAGATGGTCGGGTGTTCAAACCTCACTGCCGGAGGATGAAAAAATAAATTCCTATATTAAATGTAACTTAACTTAACTTTACTTTCAATTTCAATTAAGACAACTGATATACATGATTACATCAAAAAGAAAATTTTACCCCCCCCCCCCCCCCCCCCCCCCCCTTTTTTTCTCCCCTCTCTCTGTTTTTGTTACATTCTTAGCCTGGGCACTCAATAATACCAGATTTTCATTCAATATTTACTCAAAATTTTTTCCTAAAGCCTCATTCTGTAAGCATTTATGAATAGTACATCTTTAACATAAACTTGGGCCATTTATTTGACTATGACAAAAATTCTCAAAAAATCCACTATTTTCCGGTGTTTCGAGTCTTGATATTTCACCAATCAGACAGGTTTTGCATATTTCTGTTTAAGTTTTCACCGATAACGTTGCCGAAAGTCTTCATGCATTAATGTAACACTAAAACTATGTTCTATTTTTGTCACTAAATGTCTGCAAAAACCGCTTTTTTTCTTCCGCTTGATTTGTACATTTTTGTCACTTTAATTCAGCATGTCACGTGACTTTTGAGAGATATCACGTGACCAACGTAAGAATTATTTTCCTTAAATATAGTTTTCCTGAAACCTTGGTCAATTATCTATCAGATGAGTCTAACTTGTCCTTTGAGTGAGCTTTTTAATCGAAATGTGCAATTGATTGAAAACAGATATCCTTTATTCGGGAAGAAAAGGTTAAAAATCCTTGAATGTTAAAGGGTTAAGAACGATTCTTAACCCTTTAACGTTCCTACCGGTCAATTTGACCGATAAGCTTAATTTGTGGCGGAGTATTTTGCATGAAGTTTTGTATCGTTGACAATTTTTGACGTACATATGTGGTTGTGGGCTCAAATTGAAGATCAGTATACCACCAACTTGATTTTTGGTGTCTGAAACCACCAAAATGCAATGCATTATGTCAATTTGCCCTATATTGACAAGAATTGTTTTGGGGAAAACTGTTTTATTTTCATTTTTAAATAGAATATTTTCACAAAATGTCACAAGACAAATTGTTGCTGTTTTTTGTTTTAAAATGACAATTTTGATAACTGTGCCGTGGTCATTTACAAGAATACTATCAAAACTGTAAGTAAAACCCATACACATACAAACAATCTGATTCATAGAGTATCAGCACTGAAACAAACTCAAATTACACGGAATTTTCATGTTTTGTTTTGTCAGTTTTTATAGCAAAAGAGATGAGAACACCTAAAATGTGTTAAAAATTGTTAGCCAAGTCGGAATAGCAATAACAAATCTTTGTTTCTTTAGTGTCTGGTTATGAGGGTGTTGGATATCGTATCGCTAAGGTATAGAAATAGTGACATATAGACGAAAAAACGAACATTTCCGAATAACTTTCATACAAATTTGCTTGAAAAAAATAATAATTTTCAAAAAATAGCTTCTTAAGAAAACGAAGTTGGATTATGTTCTCCCAAAATTAATTTCTAGTCTTACAGAGAAGGTGACTTATATGCTTAAATTTCATAAGTTTTCCAATGGTTTCTGTGGCTCAGTGGAAAGATGCACAGTCTTACACCCGGATGGTCGGGTGTTCAAACCTCACTGCCGGAGGATGAAAAAATAAATTCCTATATTAAATGTAACTTAACTTAACTTTACTTTCAATTTCAATTAAGACAACTGATATACATGATTACATCAAAAAGAAAATTTTAACCCCCCCCCCCCCCCCTTTTTTTCTCCCCTCTCTCTGTTTTTGTTACATTCTTAGCCTGGGCACTCAATAATACCAGATTTTCATTCAATATTTACTCAAAATTTTTTCCTAAAGCCTCATTCTGTAAGCATTTATGAATAGTACATCTTTAACATAAACTTGGGCCATTTATTTGACTATGACAAAAATTCTCAAAAAATCCACTATTTTCCGGTGTTTCGAGTCTTGATATTTCTACCAATCAGACAGGTTTTGCATATTTCTGTTTAAGTTTTCACCGATAACGTTGCCGAAAGTCTTCATGCATTAATGTAACACTAAAACTATGTTCTATTTTTGTCACTAAATGTCTGCAAAACCGCTTTTCCGCTTGATTTGTACATTTTTGTCACTTTAATTCAGCATGTCACGTGACTTTTGAGAGATATCACGTGACCAACGTAAGAATTATTTTCCTTAAATATAGTTTTCCTGAAACCTTGGTCAATTATCTATCAGATGAGTCTAACTTGTCCTTTGAGTGAGCTTTTTATCGAAATGTGCAATTGATTGAAAACAGATATCCTTTATTCGGGAAGAAAAGGTTAAAAATCCTTGAATGTTAAAGGGTTAAGAACGATTCTTAACCCTTTAAACGTTCCTACCGGTCAATTTGACCGATAAGCTTAATTTGTGGCGGAGTAGTTTGCATGAAGTTTTGTATCGTTGACAATTTTTGACGTACATATGTGGTTGTGGGCTCAAATTGAAGATCAGTATACCACCAACTTGATTTTTGGTGTCTGAAACCACCAAAATGCAATGCATTATGTCAATTTGCCCTATATTGACAAGAATTGTTTTGGGGAAAACTGTTTTATTTTCATTTTTAAATAGAATATTTTCACAAAATGTCACAAGACAAATTGTTGCTGTTTTTTGTTTTAAAATGACAATTTTGATAACTGTGCCGTGGTCATTTACAAGAATACTATCAAAACTGTAAGTAAAACCCATACACATACAAACAATCTGATTCATAGAGTATCAGCACTGAAACAAACTCAAATTACACGGAATTTTCATGTTTTGTTTTGTCAGTTTTTATAGCAAAAGAGATGAGAACACCTAAAATGTGTTAAAAATTGTTAGCCAAGTCGGAATAGCAATAACAAATCTTTGTTTCTTTAGTGTCTGGTTATGAGGGTGTTGGATATCGTATCGCTAAGGTATAGAAATAGTGACATATAGACGAAAAAACGAACATTTCCGAATAACTTTCATACAAATTTGCTTGAAAAAAATAATAATTTTCAAAAAATAGCTTCTTAAGAAAACGAAGTTGGATTATGTTCTCCCAAAATTAATTTCTAGTCTTACAGAGAAGGTGACTTATATGCTTAAATTTCATAAGTTTTCCAATGGTTTCTGTGGCTCAGTGGAAAGATGCACAGTCTTACACCCAGATGGTCGGGTGTTCAAACCTCACTGCCGGAGGATGAAAAAATAAATTCCTATATTAAATGTAACTTAACTTAACTTTACTTTCAATTTCAATTAAGACAACTGATATACATGATTACATCAAAAAGAAAATTTTACCCCCCCCCCCCCCCCCCCCCCCCTTTTTTTCTCCCCTCTCTCTGTTTTTGTTACATTCTTAGCCTGGGCACTCAATAATACCAGATTTTCATTCAATATTTACTCAAAATTTTTTCCTAAAGCCTCATTCTGTAAGCATTTATGAATAGTACATCTTTAACATAAACTTGGGCCATTTATTTGACTATGACAAAAATTCTCAAAAAATCCACTATTTTCCGGTGTTTCGAGTCTTGATATTTCTACCAATCAGACAGGTTTTGCATATTTCTGTTTAAGTTTTCACCGATAACGTTGCCGAAAGTCTTCATGCATTAATGTAACACTAAAACTATGTTCTATTTTTGTCACTAAATGTCTGTAAAACCGCTTTTCCGCTTGATTTGTACATTTTTGTCACTTTAATTCAGCATGTCACGTGACTTTTGAGAGATATCACGTGACCAACGTAAGAATTATTTTCCTTAAATCAAGTTTTCCTGAAACCTTGGTCAATTATCTATCAGATGAGTCTAACTTGTCCTTTGAGTGAGCTTTTTATCGAAATGTGCAATTGATTGAAAACAGATATCCTTTATTCGGGAAGAAAAGGTTAAAAATCCTTGAATGTTAAAGGGTTAAGAACGATTCTTAACCCTTTAACGTTCCTACCGGTCAATTTGACCGATAAGCTTAATTTGTGGCGGAGTAGATTTGCATGAAGTTTTGTATCGTTGACAATTTTTGACGTACATATGTGGTTGTGGGCTCAAATTGAAGATCAGTATACCACCAACTTGATTTTTGGTGTCTGAAAACCACCAAAATGCAATGCATTATGTCAATTTGCCCTATATTGACAAGAATTGTTTTGGGGAAAACTGTTTTATTTTCATTTTTAAATAGAATATTTTCACAAAATGTCACAAGACAAATTGTTGCTGTTTTTTGTTTTAAAATGACAATTTTGATAACTGTGCCGTGGTCATTTACAAGAATACTATCAAAACTGTAAGTAAAACCCATACACATACAAACAATCTGATTCATAGAGTATCAGCACTGAAACAAACTCAAATTACACGGAATTTTCATGTTTTGTTTTGTCAGTTTTTATAGCAAAAGAGATGAGAACACCTAAAATGTGTTAAAAATTGTTAGCCAAGTCGGAATAGCAATAACAAATCTTTGTTTCTTTAGTGTCTGGTTATGAGGGTGTTGGATATCGTATCGCTAAGGTATAGAAATAGTGACATATAGACGAAAAAACGAACATTTCCGAATAACTTTCATACAAATTTGCTTGAAAAAAATAATAATTTTCAAAAAATAGCTTCTTAAGAAAACGAAGTTGGATTATGTTCTCCCAAAATTAATTTCTAGTCTTACAGAGAAGGTGACTTATATGCTTAAATTTCATAAGTTTTCCAATGGTTTCTGTGGCTCAGTGGAAAGATGCACAGTCTTACACCCGGATGGTCGGGTGTTCAAACCTCACTGCCGGAGGATGAAAAAATAAATTCCTATATTAAATGTAACTTAACTTAACTTTACTTTCAATTTCAATTAAGACAACTGATATACATGATTACATCAAAAAGAAAATTTTACCCCCCCCCCCCTTTTTTTCTCCCCTCTCTCTGTTTTTGTTACATTCTTAGCCTGGGCACTCAATAATACCAGATTTTCATTCAATATTTACTCAAAATTTTTTCCTAAAGCCTCATTCTGTAAGCATTTATGAATAGTACATCTTTAACATAAACTTGGGCCATTTATTTGACTATGACAAAAATTCTCAAAAAATCCCATTTTCCTTTCGAGTCTTGATATTTCTACCAATCAGACAGGTTTTGCATATTTCTGTTTAAGTTTTCACCGATAACGTTGCCGAAAGTCTTCATGCATTAATTAACACTAAACTAGTTCTATTTTTGTCACTAATGTTTGCTAAAACTTTTCGTTGATTCGACATTTTTCACTTAATTCAGCATGTCATGACTTTGAGAATATCTGACAACGTAAGATTTTTGTCCTTTAATTTCAGATACTTGTGTCTATTATTATCACGTGAGTCTAACGTTAGTATTTACTTGACATTTTTTCGAAATGCAATTGTAATTAATACAGATATCTTACTGTGACATGGTTGAAGAATCCTTTGAAAGTAAAGGGTTAATGAGTTTAAACAATTCCTTTCGGATAAAGGTTTAGACCTTAGCTAATTTTAGGGGTTAATGTATTCATGATAGTATTTTCTTGACATTTTGACAAACATAGACTTTGGTCATTGAAGATCATATACACAACTTGATTTTATGTCTAATTCCACCAAATGCAAATATCATTCTTATTACAAATTATCAGGGGAACTGGTGTTTAATTTTCATTTTGTTATTTTCCGGCAAAAACGTCACGAAGTAAGTTGTGTTTTTGTTTTAAAATGCAAATTGTATCAGTGTCATTACAGGTAAATTGGAACTTTAATTATACCTGTAAAGAAACATCGCTTCTTAGAGTTAAAAACCTTGAAACAACTTTGAAGGGTTCTGTTTGTTTCGGCAATTTTTCAATCGAATACGTAATTTTCACTCATGTTAAAATTTCAGCCAATCGATGGCTAATTTTTTTACTACTATAGTATGTTATGGGTTTGATTTCGTCCTAATGTATAGAAATGTTGACCCCTTAGACATGAAAGCAACCGAACATTCCGAATCAACTTTAAATAAAATTTGCTTGAAAAATAAAATTCAAAAATAGCTATAAGAAAACGCTTTTTTTTTTTTAATTCACACCCCAATAATTTCATCTATCTAAGGGAGTATTTTATTTTAAACTCAAAGTTTTATCACATGTTCATGGCTTCATTCTTTAGAGCAAAATTTTTGTTCAATGGTAGTCGAGTATTTTAAACAGCTACTAAAGGTATATAAAAAAAAATCAGTATTAGGTATCACTTGAACTAATCAATTTCATTACAGACAACATGAATAACACATAAATCAAAAGAAAATTTTCTGCTCTTCACCCTTTTTCCCGTATCTGCTTTTTTACATTCTACTAGTGAATATAATTTACCAGATTTTCATTTACATAGTTTATTAACATTTTTTCTAAATTTCTCTATAAGTTATTAATAGTACTCTTTAACATAATTCATTTAATAATTGACTAAAATTATCTTAAAAATCATTTTTCTAGTTCATTTTCATTATTTCTACCAATCAGTCAGGTTTAGCAAATTCTTTTAAGTTCATTTACATAAGTTCGAAAGTCTTCATGCATTAATGTAACACTAAAACTATGTTCTATTTTTGTCACTAAATGTCTGTAAAACCGCTTTTCCGCTTGATTTGTACATTTTTGTCACTTTAATTCAGCATGTCACGTGACTTTTGAGAGATATCACGTGACCAACGTAAGAATTATTTTCCTTAAATCAAGTTTTCCTGAAACCTTGGTCAATTATCTATCAGATGAGTCTAACTTGTCCTTTGAGTGAGCTTTTTATCGAAATGTGCAATTGATTGAAAACAGATATCCTTTATTCGGGAAGAAAAGGTTAAAAATCCTTGAATGTTAAAGGGTTAATGTATTCAATGGGATAGTATTTTCTTATACTTTGACAAAACATAGACTTTACCATCGTTTTTCTAAAATATAATAAGATGTATGATGCACTGTGCTATTTTTCACAAACTGGCAAAAATCATTCATGTAAATATAATACCCCCAAGGGTGACTGGGGGATAGAAATATGGTCACTTGGTCTTCTTCTGACCGGCAGTAAAACGCTTGCCGAAGTGGGGCGTCTGTTTGGCTGTGCAGGATGTATCAATTTCGCAGTTACGTCCGGTAAGATTGGGACTTTAAATCTGATGCCTCGTGTAAAGAAAGTGCTACGCTCTTTACACGTTAAAAACCCTTGCAACAACTCTTTGAGGGGTCTGTAGGTGGCCTGTTGCAAGGCAAAATTTCTGTCCCTATCGAATATACCCTAATTTTCCAGTGGCAGTCCAAATTTCCCCGACCATCATCCCAGATGGCCTGTTTTATTTCAAGACCTACCTATAGTATTTATTGTGAACTTGTTCTCGTCCTGAATATGCATGAAATATTTGCCACTGGACATGAAGCAACCAACAATCAATCAATCAATCATGTAAATATAAATCTATGAGTTAATATGAAAGATAGGTTTACAAAATGCAATTAATCGCTCTTTTTTTTTCTAAATTCAAAAAACAGCCCCGCACATTAATTGCCAGTCTATCAAAGGGAGCTATTTTTATTTTACAGGCACACAAGTTTTATACACCCACATGTAAACATTAATACCATCTTCTTTAGAGGAAATGATTTTTTGTTCAATGGTAACAAAAAATAATTTTGAACAAGGCTATAAAGTCTATAATAGAAAAACAAAAGATAGGGGGTATCCATCCATGACACTAAATCAATACATGCACAGCAACAACAACAAAAACACACAAAAAGCAAAAGAATTACTTTTATTGCTGTTCTTCAACTCAAAGTCACAGTGATTACAAATCGCGATTAGAACATCTAAATAGAATAGCTAATTTACATAAGTTCATTTACATAAGTTCATTTACATAAGTTCATCTACATAAGTTCATCTACATAAGTTCATTTACATTAGTTCATTTACATAAGTTCATTTACATAAGTTCATTTACATAAGTTCATTTACATAAGTTCATTTACATAAGTTCATTTACATTAGTTCATTTACATAAGTTCATTTACATAAGTTCATTTACATAAGTTCATTTACATAAGTTCATTTACATAAGTTCATTTACATAAGTTCATTTACATAAGTTCATTTACATAAGTTCATTTACATTAGTTCATTTTATTGTAATGTTTTGTTTTTGTAGGATATTACAGCACTGCAACAAGCCAGATTAAAAACAACGAAATAATGATGGCAAAAAGATAAACTTTACTATTATCTGCATTTCTGTATTTCCAGATAAAAAATAAAACATTCCTTCTTACTGTTATATAATAAAAATTAATTGTATGTTTTTTATGTTGGATTACTGTCTCATGATAAAACCCAACATTTTATTTTATTCATAATTATGATGTAACGAATTTTAAGGGCAGATGAATTTTTTTTTCATCTGGAAATGCAGGAATGCTGATTAGGTTGAAAGATTCTGCAATACAATGGTAGCTCAACACTCTTATACAGTGCAATTTGCAAGGACTGTTTTATATAATAATGCAATTGATTTTTTAGCAGCTAGAGCTTCATATTGAAAACAAATTGTTAAGTTTTGGCGGGTTAATTTTAAGCTATCATATATAATCCTGTTGAACAGGAAATGTAATTGCTTACTGTATATACTAAATAAATGTTTGTAAGTAATGTTTATGGAATAAGATCACTGATTTAAAGCCCCATTACTTTATATGTTCATTTCTGTAAGATATTTTTTGTTGAATGTTCGGATAAATCCATGATTTTTGAAGGGCGTTGAGGAGCATAACTGAAGAAACATTTATTGGGCAAAATATGCATAGGAGCAGTAAATAAGTTACGGTGCAGTCTGGTGTATCTGCGCACCTCAGACTTCACTCCATTCAACTGATAAAACCAATAATTGGATAATATTGTGTGAACACATTCATAGCGAACTTTTATTTCATAAAATCTATTGTTTGTATGGTTTCATCCTCTAGATTTTGTGTAATATGTGTCCAAAATTAGGGCACCCCCCCTGTGCTGAGAGTTCCTCCAATGTCCTGTAATTTCTTGCATGCCTTCCAAAAATAGCTTATTTTAAATAAAGGAAAGATTTTACACTATGAAATATAGCTGAGTTTGAACCAAATACACTGCCAACGATGTAGAGCAAAAAATGAATTTCAATCTGATAAAAATTTGACTTAAATAAACAAATTTTATCTGATGATGTATTTTTTTTAATGGAAATTGCCCAAATTTGGCAAATCACGGGATTGCAGTTATTAATTAACCCTTGAACCTATCAATTTTAATCTTTTATATCCCTTTGGAAGGCTAAACAATAACAAGAACAATTTTATTTGTGTTACTGTGTTGATATTACCAAATCAGCTAATGTGTGATATCACAGATTCGCACAGACACCAGGGACTCCACTGTACTGCTATTGTAACTACTATTGAAACATGGGTGAAATTTGATATCTGACTTCAGTTTTTAGATTTTTAGAACCAGCAATCCTTAATTGATAATTATCATCTGATAATATACTATAGGGTGGGGATGGGGGTTTACAGAATAGAGAATAATGGGCAAAAAATATTAAGAATCAGAGAACAATGTACCATAAAATAAACAATAGAAGAAAATCAGGTGCTAAAATATATATAAAAGAAAATTATGAGGTGCTAATATTTAAAGAAAAAGAAAAATAATCAAAAAGTACAAAGAGAAAATAAAAATGGGCAAAAAGTACAAAGAATAGAAAAAATGGCCAAAAAATTAAAAGAATACAGAAATGTAGGACCTCATCCAGACCCTCCTGTTTGGGTTAACATTTGAGCATTTCTTTTAAGGTTTTTAGGATTTGTTTTATCAAATATCAATTAGCTGAAAATAAAAAGAATTATGTAACTCAGAAGAAGAGATCAATTTCAGTATATGTATGGTGATAACTGTAACATTGTTGAATAAGCAATTATTGTGAATAGATAGTTTTCCATTGACAAGATTTGGGTAGGAGTTAATTCCCTTTGACAGCTGTGTTAAATTATTTTATTTGGCTAATTGTTGTAGATTCAAGTCTGATAGATACTTACTAGATCAAAGTGAAATATAAAGGTTTTCAATTAACATATTTACACTTTTGGTATTTTAATAGTTGAATTTTGTTTCCAAATGACCTTAGATCTGCTCAGAATAACCTTCTAACGTCAAGCAACAACCTCTTTTTAATTGTGACCTCAAGTTTTTTTAATTCAAATTGTGATGTCAAATTTTACAAGAACTAATACATGTTGTATGATTTTACGTAATGGCGGACAAATTTGCATACAAGTGTAAATGTGTCTATTAAAACTTTAAGCTCTGAAGAAAACAACTTATTTTTTAAGTCTACCAGTCACTACTACAAGCTGTATTTAGTTGATTTTTTATGACGGAGCATGGGTCTACAAAGAGAAATATTTCTTTCTTAGATAATGTCATCAAAAACTATTGTGTGTTTATGTATAACTATAATTAAAGTTGTGGGTAGAACATTGTTAATTCAGATATTAATGTGTATTGTGTATTTTTTATTTATAACTGTTATACAAGTTGTGGGTAGAGTAATATTAATTCAGAATATAATTTGTGCCGTATTGGGCTGTGAACAGTATGCATTTTACGTATAGTGTATTTTAATGTATATCTGTTATGCAGGTTGTGGGTAGAACATTGTTAATTAAAGAAAATAATGTATACCGTATTGGGCTGTGTACAGTATGCATTGTATGGATTGTGTATTTTAAGGTTTAATTGTTATGCAAGATGTGGGTAGAACATTGATAATTCAGAAAACAATGTGTACCGTAATGGGCTGTGTACAGTATGCATTGTATGCATGGTATATTTACATATAACTGTTATGCAAGTTGTGGGTAGAACAATGTCTTGTATTGTGTAATTTTATATACCTGACATCATTTAAGCTGAAAATGTTTGGTGAAATTGTAAAACAAATCAGGTATAAAAGGGAATTTATGATATAGCCACTTATTTAACATTGAATTTAGATATCTCAAAGTATCATTAAAAAAAAAAAAATAACAGATCTGTAGATATCGATTTGAGAAACAGATCTTCTTATAGACTAGATTGAAGTCTGAAGCAAACATTAACTATTCATCTCAAAATGGATCTTAAACTTTAGATTGAAGGACTTTTACAGCCAGATAAAAGATGAAATTTCAAGATATTTCCTGATTATTATCTTCAGTAGCAAAACATTTTAGCATCACCTAAATTCTGAATGGTTTGAAATGCACTTGTGGCCTATTAAATTATCAGCCTGGTACCTTTGATAACTATTGATGTACTCTTAGTCCAATGAACAATTAACATAGATGGATCCAAACAAATTTCTTTTGACAATCAAACATTTAAAACTATCAATCCAAAACTAAATCAAACATTATAGAAGTATGGTAGAGTTTTTTTTTTTTAATTTGCCAGTCAGACTGGATTCATTAATGAATGCTTACAGGCCCGTAGCCAGGAATTTCCAAGGGGGGGTTTATTGGACTCATGAACTCGACTTTAACAGTCACAATTTGAACAAAACGTTGACTTTAACAGTGCTTATTTGATTTCAAGCCAAACCCCCCTGGCTACGGGTATGGCTTATACTGTTACAGTGAAGATTTGAAAAAATCAAACCTTCATTTGAAAATATCAGAAGGTAGTTCATGTATAAAATACTGCTAATTGAGAAATTATTGCAAGCTTTTTATTAATGAGACTAGGAGAGAGTCAGGTATTTATAACTGATAATATATCTGGTTGTAAATATTCCTGAAATCACACTAATGTTATCTCTCATTTTGTCCATTGAAATAGTAATAATTGAGAAATTTACTGTTATGAAAATGAATATTCTTTTATTATTTATGCAGTGTTATCTAATTACCTGTCTAATCAGGACAAAATACTACCTGTCTAATCTGAACAAAATTCTCCCTGTCTGGTCTAGACAAAATCCTTATAGTCCCTTAAATTTGGATATTACTGGTTTATTTTCATTGTATTTATGTTTTGCTTTATTTCTTCATTTCCTCTGCATTTCAGTTCACACAGAGTTGTCTTCTCTTGTCTATACAGAATTGGCTTCTCCTGTGCATCTTGAGTTGTCTCCTCCTGTTCATACATAGTTGTCTCCTCCTGTTCATTCATAGTTTTCTTCTCTTGTTTAAAGTGCTAATACTGTGTTCATGTGAAGGGGAACAACATTTTGTATTTGATTTCCTTTATCAGATACTCAAAATAAGCTAAATAAAGAACAAACAAAATTTTTGATTTAATTTTACTTTTCCACCACCATGACCACAGCTGTTCCAAAAAAATTTTGGAGGCAAACAAATTAATTAAATATAGCTGGTTGCATTTTCTTAAGATTTATTTTTTTAAATCTCTAAAAGAAATTTTTTTGTTTATTAATGTTCAAAAATAGATGATAATTTAAATTTACTATTTTGATAATATATTCTGATCCCAAATTTAATGGAAAAATTTTTATGGTCAAGCAGATAAAAAAACAAAATTATTTGTTATTAATTTAAAAGATTTACATACATGCAGTGTAAAATATAAGTCATAATTTAATTATTTGTTGTTTTTCTGTGTATTAATGATGTCTTTTATCTTGTTATGCTATAGATAATAAATATTCTAATGCAAGATTGTTTGTAACATTCATTTTGATTGGATAACTTCACTAATTTTGATGACATTAATTCGCTAGTGGTTCAATGAAAAGGTACACACCAAGGCAGACGTTGTATGACAGATTTTAAATCTATGATTTGACTTCATTTTCTGTCAGTTTGATTAGAATGGAGATTACAATATTGTATTATAAGCCCTGGTGTCATCAATTGGTGATTTGATGGTCGCAAATATCTGTTTACTGGCTCCACTAATGTGTGCCAGTAACCTTTATTTACGATCATCAAATAACCAATTGATTCAATCGGAGCTTAAAATACAATAAAGTGATCTTCTAATTGTTTACCAAATCATGGTATGTCATAAAAATAAAAGGTTGAAAAAAGGGGAACATTTGATTGGTTAACTTCCAATGATGTTTTTTTTTCTTATATGCAATGAAATGTTGTGTGAATTTTTTTCTATAGTACTGGACAAGATAAAATTTTACTCATACCAAGTATTTCTTTATTCAAAACAAAGGTAAATTCTGCACAATTTTATGAAAAGTGCAAATTTAACAAGGACTAATAGGTGAAAAAAACATTTTTAACCCTGCCGTATTGTTTTGGCATGTCATAAGTAAGGAGCCTCTGGTCTAGTCTTGTATGATTTTTAATTTTAGTTTCTGTTTTATAATTCAGAGTTAAGTATGATTTCCATTATCACTGAACTAGTATACATATTGGCCAGTTGTAGGACTCCTCTAGGTGCGGAAGTTTCTCGCTGCATTAAAGAGCCATTGGTGGCCTTTGGCTGTTGTCTGCTCTATGGTCGGGTTGTTGTCTCCTTGACACATTCCCAATTTCCATTCTCAATTTTATTTACTTTAGATCTTAACTTAATTCCATCATTCCCGTTTCTGGAGGGCTTGATGCTTAGGTGGCTAAGTGGTCTTAAGATTAATCCCTATTTCTGGAGGGCTTGATGCTTAGGTGGCTAAGTGGTCTAAGATTAATTCATCTTTCTGGAGGGCTTGATGCTTAGGTGGCTAAGTGATCTAAACCGTTCCTCTTTCTGTAGGACTTGATGCTTAGGTGGCTAAGTGGTCTAAGATTATAAAAATAAGGAGATGCGGTATGATTGCCAACGAGACAATTATTCATCCAAGTTCAAATGAAGTGAATGTTAGAATTTATAGGTAGCTGTACAACCTTCAACAATGAAAAAAAACATGTACTGTAAAGTCAACTATATAAGACCCTAACATAAAAATTTGATTGAGTAAATTAAGGGTCTAATTTATAGCGAAACAATTTCATAAAAGAAATATGACAGACTTGAATCATAGAAAACTACTGATAAACTTGCTTCTGACTTTGGATATAGAGATAAAGAATGTCTGGGTTAACATGGTTGTGAGAATTTTATCACTGCTAAAGTGCTAATTTTCTACATTGGCTAGAGGTATAGGGGAGGGTTGATATCTAAAAAAAATGTTTTACCCCGCCATATTTTTGCTCCTGTCCCAAGTTCGGGTTAGTTTTGTATGATTTAAGAACGCAAAAGTATATTGGTATCACGTCGTCCGAAGACGGATGGTTTCAAGATAACAATTTAGTACAAGACTATAGAAATGAATCAAATTTTAACACAATGTATATAACCACAAAAGGAAGCCTGGGATCGATTTAGGGTGTTATGGTCCCTAAGGTTTAGGAATTAGGGACCCAAAACAAGCACTTATCCAGTTTCAGGACAATAAGTTGTGTATAAGTATTTAAAACTGCTCTGAAATTGTACCACAATATTTAAAATATTAAGTAGAAGGTTGGGATTTATTTTAAGAGTTAAGGGGCAAACAGTCGAGGACTAAAGGGCCAAAAACAAGCATATTTGTAGTTTCAAGACAATAACTTGTGTAAAAAAAGTATGAATCTTTCTGAAATTATACTACAAGATTCCATACTACTAAGGGATGGTTAGGATTGACTTTTAGGGTTATGGCTCAAACTTATATGAACTAGGGGCAAAAAGGGGAAAACGAGGGTTTTTTCCTGGGTAAGGACAGTTAAGACAATTTGAAAGCAGTGTAAGGGAGGTAATCCAAAAGTAATATTTGAACTACTTCACACTACTTTTAAATATGTGTATTTGAAATTTGCCAATATATATAAACTCCATTGGAAATTTGCCAATCCTTCAGTATAATAAACTTCATTGGAAATTTGCCAATAACTTGAGTATAACTGGAAATTTGCCAATAGTTTAAGCATAATTGGAAATTTGCCAATAACTTAAGTATAAGTAAATATAAATCTTTGAAATTTAAAAACAAAGTTTGCAACCACAAAAAGGAAAATTTGGATTGATTTGGGGGTTATGGTCCCTTTGGTTTAGGAATAAGGGGTATAAAGGGGGCCCAAATAAGCATTTTTCTAGTGTCCAGACAATAACTTGTGGAACAGTGTATAGAATTGTCTGAAATTGTACCACAAATTTCCACACCACAAAAGGATGGTTAGCATTGGAGTCGTGAAGTTATGACTCAATCTGTTTATGATGACTCAATCTGTTTATGAATTAGGGGGAAACAATGGTTTCCTGTTTAATGGACAATTACTTTAGCTCGTTTCTTTATGTTAGTACTCTTTGCTATTTTTTTGGTAGTTCTAGTATGAAATTTTTTAAACTATTCTAGAAAATTATTATTGTCTTGAGATCATTAGCTGTAAATTTATTTTTAGAAGTTATAACTAATTAATATTAATTTTAACCATGACTGTATGTCATTTTATTTTTAAATATTTTATGATGAACTTAAATGAGTAGTTATTGTTGCAAACTCCATTAGAAATTTGAATTGAGATTATTTTTTAAATAAGGGAAAGGGGTAGGTCAATAGAAAAATAAGGGGGGATACACATTTTCTCATTTCAGATTTCAGAAATTAAAATGAAAATTTCTTCAAATATTTGTTTTCAGGCGATTATTATTCAACAGCATAGTGTATTGCTCAAAGCAACAAAAAAATGTTACGTTTTTAGACCACATTCACTCTGTGTCAGAAACCTATGTTGTGTCAACTATTAAATCACAATCCAAATTCAGAGCTATATCAAGCTTGAATGTAGTGTCCATACTTGCCCTAACTATTCAGGGTTCGACCTCTGCGGTCGTATAAAGCTGCGCCCTGCGGAGCATCTTGTAAATTTTAGTTGGTTTTTTTTATATATATATTTCGGATTGTAGTATGACGTCCACTAAGTTATCACTGAACTAGTATTCCTTTTTGTTTTGGGTAGGCTGAAACACGCCTTTGGGTGCGCGAATGTCTCGCTGCATTGAAGACCCATTGGTAACCTTCGGATGTTGTCTGCTCTTTGGTCGGGTTGTTGTCTCTTTGACACATTCCCTATTTCCTTTCTCAATTTTATTGATTCTATGCAATTTGTCAGTTTATGTATGGAATGTATGTCATTGTCTAGTATATGTCTTAAAAAAGTAAAATCAGAAAAAAAGCTGAACTTTGAGCAAAATTCAAAGTGGAAAGTCCCTGATTAAAGATCATCAAATGGCAAAATTAAAACTTTAAACCCATCAAACGAATGGATAACAAATGTCGTATTCCTGACTTGGTACAAGTTTTTTCTTGTGTAGAAAATGGTGGATTAAATCTGGTTTAGAAATGAATGTTATTGGTTGGTATATTTAACGAGTGCATGTTATACTGATTTATAGGTTTAAAACGGAAAAAAAACCTTACAAGTGAAATATGTTTTCTAAAATTTGAAAAAAGATTTAAGTTTGAGTCGTTCCATGTATCGTTGTATACATTGGAAACAAGAACAGGTTGAATAGGTCGTATGCATAATTAAATATAGTTTCGGCAACTTCAACTAAAATATTCATGAGGAAAAGTGATATCGGGTCAGTGACTGTATATTTTTATGCTTATTGTTGATATTTTAGTCCGTGCTCAAACAAATACGTTGTGGGAATAGGTAAACTTATGTACATTTCACTGTGTTGTATATTTCTCCGCCTGATATGAGTTTTTTTTTTAAAGGAGGATTTTCCCCAATATTTAAATCAAATCAACAATCGTTTATATGTCAAGTCAATGCACTATTATTTTCTATTTAAATGCTTCATTGCCCCCAAAAGCTTTGAAATGTGTAGTCGATTATAATGCACTATAGACTAGTTTAAATGGTTTTTGTTAAATGTTGTATTCATCTTACTTAAAACATTTATATATAAATAGCATACACATCAAATACCACCAGATTCAAATGGATTTCTATTCGAAGAAATTTATGTGTGAGAAGGATCGTGAATCAATTTCGATGTACAATATGTCGAAATAGTACATTTTAAAATGTCATGCAGTTGATTTGTTTGTGGTTGTTTCATATCAGGAGCACTTATTCAGTAAATGCATTTCTCAAGATAATGCATTGTTCATAGTATAGGGTAAGTTATTCTTATATACTAGTATATATATTTTCTTTCTTTTTTTGAATGAAGATATACCTATCAATGGTTATTGTGTCTTAAGAAACTATTCCATACACGTTTTAAAGCTTCAAATTCCATTTTGCTCAAGAGATTGGATACAGAATGATTCAGGGTTCTATCACAAGTCGGTTTTTTTTAATTTATATGTTTGTGTATTTGTAAATCTGTTTAACTGGCTCTTCCTTTGCATGTAAGCCATTCATTATACTCGTGTTATTACTTTGTCTTCTTGTTCGTACAATATATAAAAGTATATGTGAAAACTCTTATTGACTTGAATATTTCCTTTAGTTTATATTTGAATATTCCTACCAAAAGTGGACCCGTCTTTATTCTTTTATTTGTCTTTATGAACATAACTTCCTGTTTAGATTGTTTACGTGATATCCATTTATATCTCTGTACTTATACATCCCGTCATTGTGTTATTATTCTAAGGTAAATATATTTGTATTCATGTCTTTTGTCTTTGTTAATGTGCTGTGTCTATATGCCTTGTTGTGTTTCTTTGTTACATCATAACACAATGCTGACTGATGTACCCCTTTTTTGACATTTCTGTTTGTTTTGTTCAAACATCGCGGTCATTGTAGTGGAATTTAATGCGCTTGTCATACAAGTAAGACGTTTATTTAGCTATCAAACCAGATTTAATACACCATTTTCTAAATTAAAAAGGTTTGTATCAAGTCAGGAATATGACAGTTGTTATTCATTCGTTTGATGTGGTTGAGCTTTTTGATTTCGCAGTTAGACTACAGTCATTCCATTTTGAATTTCCTCGGAGTGTAATTTTTTTTTTTTTTTATTTTTCAAACCAGTCATGTGTAATTTTAAATATGAAATGGATTGTAATTTATGATTTAATTTGAAATTCAACTTATTTTGTTATCTTGCTACTATGTGAACACTTACTCTGTGACTGAATCTATCAATGGAATATTTTGCAATCAAACGTCAACTTAACGCCTTTTTCCCTGATTCATTATTGATAAAAGAAAAACACACACACTCCATACACAAGTTTTAAAGCTTCAAATTACATTTTTGCTCAAGAGATTGGATACAGAATGATTCAGGGTTCTATCACAAGTCATTTTTTTAAATTTATATGTTTGTGTATTTGTAAATCTGTTTAACTGGCTCTTCCTTTGCATTTAAGCCATTCATTATACTCGTGTCATTAATTTGTCTTCTTGTTCGTACAATATTCGCCTTTGTAAACATGGTAAAATATATAAAAGTATATGTGAAAACTCTTATTGACTTGAATATTTCCTTTAGTTTATATTTGAATATTCCTACCAAAAGTGGACCCGTCTTTATTCTTTTATTTGTCTTTATGAACATAACTTCCTGTTTAGATTGTTTACGTGATATCCATTTATATCTCTGTACTTATACATCCCGTCATTGTGTTATTATTCTAAGGTAAATACATTTGTATTCATGTCTTTTGTCTTTGTTAATGTGCTGTGTCTATATGCCTTGTTGTGTTTCTTTGTTACATCATAACACAATGCTGACTGATGTACCCCTTTTTTGACATTTCTGTTTGTTTTGTTCAAACATCGCGGTCATTGTAGTGGAATTTAATGCGATTGTCATACAAGTAAGACGTTTATTTAGCTATCAAACCAGATTTAATACACCATTTTCTAAATTAAAAAGGTTTGTATCAAGTCAGAAATATGACAGTTGTTATTCATTCGTTTGATGTGGTTGAGCTTTTTGATTTTGCATTTAGACAACAGTCATTCCATTTTGAATTTCTTCGGAGTGTATTTTTTTGGGGGGGTTATTTTTCTTTTTCAAACCAATCATGTGTAATTCTAAATATGAAATGGATTGTAGTATATGATTTAATTTGAAATCCAACTTATTTTGTTATCTTGGTATTATGTGAACACTCACTCTGAGACTGAATCTATCAATGGAATATTTTGCAATCAAACGTCAACTTAACGCCTTTTTCCTGATTCATTATTGATAAAAAAAAAAAAAAAAAAAAAAAAAAAAAAACCCACACACACTAACATAAGATAGTCCGCGCACATCATGGAATTCTGTGTTTCGTTGAGGAAAAAAGTGTATGACTAATATCTTTATAAACAAGACATTCATCATTGTACATGCAATAACTCTGATAAAACACACTTACCACACAGATTATGATAGTCTCATAAATAGGACATAGGAATTTTGTTCAATTCAAAGTATGTTATAACAAACTGGTCGATGTATTCTACGCTTTATTGATCCCAGCGTTGAACATATTTTTTTCTTTTAAAATTAAATAATATCAAACAGGTAGATTTCATAGTCTCTACAATGTTGATCTAGTAACAAAACGAATTTTAATATGCTGTAAACATTATAAATTCGTTGAATAACTTTGTAAGTTTGCTATTGATATGGCCATTTAAATGAAAATTTCTGGAGTTCTAATGATAAGCCTTAAATAGATGAAACGTGCAACATTCACAAACATAGGCTTAAGTTACAAAAAAAAACATATAAAATCAGTTGAAGTAAAGGCGAGAGGGCCTCAAGTGAAAACAAAATCAAAAACGAAATTCGACGACAGTGTTCAAAACAAAACGCGGGGATTTCGGATGATTTGAAAAGCAAAACCTTGGTTCACATATGACAGCCGTTGTGTTACAGATGGTACATTTGTAAGTAACAAGGTTGTTATAAGTATAACAATCGATATAAAAAGAACCAGGAATTGCTATTATCATTACAACATATGCGTAGTCATCTGTGATACAATTCTACTAATTTTTCTTTTTGGCTCCTGAAAGATTTAACAATAGCATTAATTTCCTGATGTACAACTCAATTAAAAGAGGAGAAAATCCTGACCTGTGGGTATGACGTAGCTAAACCTTGCTATAAACACTGCATCTATCACCTGTGCCAATCATGATTCAAATTTTGTGTGTGCAACAAAAAACAATTGGGATTGGCAAACAATACCCTCATTTGAGACATATGGGAACTATACATCAAATTAGAAGAGTTTACCATCTACAAGCAAGTGTACTGCTTTCAACATAAAAAAACATACAGTAGAGTCGGCTATAAAAGGCCAGCAGAGAAAATATGAAACAAAAATATTTAGGAGAAATTCGTATGATTTATAACAAAACTAATTTAGAAAAACAAATATGACAAACATGAACTCACGCAAAACCACATAACTAATTGCTTCTGACTTGGGACAGGCACATACTTAATGCGGATGGGTTAAGCGTGATGGTAAGTGTTTAGCCCTCCCCTAACCGGGGACAATAACTTACGTCGTAACTACAATCGTCTTCCCTTTCATGAATATGACCTACCGGATTTGTAATCACATAAGCAGCACGACAGGTGCCACATGTGGAGCAGGATCTACTTACCCTTCCGGAGCACCTGAGATCACCCCTAGTTTTTGGTGGGGTTCGTGTTGTTTATTCTTTAGTTTTCTATGTTGTGTCGTGTGTACTATTGTTTTTCTGTTTGTCTTTTCTATTTTTAGCCATGGCGTTGTCAGTTTGTTTTAGATTTATGAGTTTTACTGTCCCTTTGGTATCTTTCGTCCCTCTTTTACTATAAAACTTAGTTGACAAAGGTTTAACTTATCAGAGCGATAAAAATTTAAAAAAATAAACCTCAAACAAAAACCCTGACAGGACATGGCAGGGTCAAAATCCATCCCTCATCCCTAGCAACAACAAAAATGTTCTTAGTACAGGTATGAGAGTATCTGCAGTTACTGGCAGTTAGTTAAACTCAATGACAACTAATAAACAGTCGTGTATTTATGACTAAAATATCAATTCTCATCCAACATCCAATGGATTAGGTATAAAGACGTAACTAACAGTTAGAGAGAGAAAAAAACCGTGACCTTCTGCAATGGATTGGTAATATTTTGGAATAATTTTATTAAAAGGATTGATAAGTTTACTCGGATCCTGTATCTAAATTTCCGGGCTCGGTTAATAATATCACCGTTGAAATTATGTTGTGATACTAAATATCTACAGGTAGAGCCAAAATTGCAACCCACATCTTTGTATTTTTAAAAGAATTTATTTAAGGTTTAAGATCATGTGTGCTTACGCAATCTCCGACTTTTGTAGTGACCTCAGAGTGTGTATAGCAGCTGCGTTCCAATGACGTATTGCTTAAACTTGTGTCAACGATAGCTTAATGTCCGTTTTGTTTGTTTCAAGTAATTCCTTAGATCAATATGAATTAGACCCATTATCCACAAACAGACACACATGTGTAGCAGGATTATATTCATTTTTTACGGCGCCAATAAACAAGTTCAAACATGAACGTGTACGTGTGTATCATGCAACAATGTAACTTTCAGTGAATGTCACGTTCAGTTAAAAATCTGAATCATTGTTGGGATTAGTAGTTATGTTATGATTAATAATTATTATCTTTCAGCGATGTATTGTTGATTATCTTGTGGGATTCTTTTCGGCATTTTCAGCTGATTGAGTTAATATTTTTTCTGTCTTTCAAAGCAAAAATCGGTATAAAGACAACAACTGTTTAGTGTACTTGAATTTTAGCTGTATTTGCTCTCGGACCGAAACAGGAGTAATAGTTCGCTGTTTTTTAGTCTCGTACAAATACAGCATATATCTAAA
Source organism: Mytilus edulis (assembly GCA_019925275.1). Taxonomy (NCBI): domain Eukaryota; kingdom Metazoa; phylum Mollusca; class Bivalvia; order Mytilida; family Mytilidae; genus Mytilus; species Mytilus edulis. The sequence goes on along the minus strand of CM034358.1, from coordinate 22,982,219 downwards.
ATCACTAAACTGTAATGTTCTATTAATCTGCATCATAATGTGCTTTTAACTTTAAAAAGGATGTCATATAGGTAGATTTTTTTTCTAATTTTAGACTAATAAATATATAACAAAATGGTATCAAACGAAGAAGAAAACTTTCTCCGTATTGTTTATCTGAACTACAGAGTAGCCACTGGAGCACTCACAAGATTTTTTGATAAACTACATCCGCATTTATCAGCTGATTTGCATTTACCAGGAAACAAGTCTATATTGTTGAAACTGTATAACCCCCCTCCTAGAAGGAAACGAGTTCTCTATACAGGACAATGGAACATTCTGTATCCTCCATCAGGTAGGCAAAAGAAAAACTATATTTAATTTTGGATGAAGGGTACATGATATGCCTTTTTAAAAAAAATACTCAGACCAGGCATAGATTAGCATAGCAGACATTTTTTTACACCTTTCTACTTTTATTCTTATTCTAATGCTCCATATATGCATATTGTATTATACCTCCAACTATTTCAATTCGAGTGCAACTTTTTCTACAGAGGCCTTAATTTTTGTAACGTATGTGCGTAGTGTATTCATTATTCTATTATCATATATTTGTATTACAGGGTCACCAGCAGTAACCTCGGCAGATTTAGACATGACATTGATAGTTTGTCTACTTCGCAACTTACCTCCAGTAGTAGTAGCTCCTGCAAATGGTTTTGATCTGCTACCTAATTCTACTGAAATAAGTGACGGGGCAGACATTGCACGCTTAAAATATTATAAAAACTTTCTGGTGTCGCATTCAGAGGATGGTACATTATCCAATGTAGACTATGTGGGTATCTGGAATACATTAGAGCAGGTACTTATAATATTGGAACATATGGCTTTTAAAACTATCTATATAGATTGACATAAAATATGAAAAAGGTCAAATCTCAGAGACATTTATGCATGCTAAACTATGAAAATTAATAGAATTGGATCAGGCAGATATCTTTAAAATTAAAAAAAACGCAATTCCAAAAGATTGATATTCTACAATAAGTCAAAATAATTCAATTAAAACCTATGTTAATAATAATCATGATAATTAAACTATATATGGTGTAAAAGCATGCTTAAAAGGGAAATCGATTCTAAAATGATTACACAACTAATTTATAGTAACATCATAAATGACAATCATTGAAAGCAACAATAGTATACCGTTGTTCAAAAGTCACAAGAGTGAGAGAAAACAAATCCGGTTACAAACCAATACCAAGGGACACACATCAGCTACAAGAGGAAAACAACGGAACAACCGAAACATTGAAATGAAACAAAAACTTACAAAAATGTTCCAATCAATTGAGGTCTGAAGCTGGCATGTCAACTAATAATAGTACTTTGTTAATTTATGTATCATTGTCATACTCAGTGTCTTCAGTTACCTATAGTAATATTGGTTACGGACTTGTTTCACACTGAGTTTTACAGTACGTTGGTTTATTCAATGTGAAGGGGATGATTGAATCATCACAAATCATGTTTAAACTTTGACCAGCAGCATTTTTGCTCCAATCCCAATTCAAGAGCCTAAGGCCTTTTTTACGCACAAAAAAAACAATTTTTAAAAGATATAATATCATATAATACGTAAACCGATTTTTCATTTTCATTTTGTTTCACGTTTTTGTTGTATATCTTTATGTATATCTTTATGTATACATAATTACGTCTACCTGGGTATTCGGTAAAACTAATTATTACTTCACTACCAGGTCCAAATTGTGACTTGGATCGAGAGTTGTCGCATTTGCACGTATATCACATCTTCTTCTCTATATGTAATACTTAAAAGTTTACATATTAGCGAGATAGTTGTAGTGCAAACTTAAACTTATGCTACAACAAGGAATGAGATTATGTTAATATTTGACAATTTGTTTATTCAAACTATCAAGAACATTACAAGTGATGACAGAGTTGGATAAATTAAGTAATATAATTATCGGATAGAAATGAACTATTCTGATAAACACAAAATCATCAATATTGTTATGTAATACTAGTATATCAATTTTATTTGTGAGATACCAAATTTTGTGAGTTACCCTAAACAAGAATTTTAGTGGCTAATGAAATATAACAACTAGTGAGGACATGGAAAGATACCTACTGCAGATCTAAGCCCGTGGAAATATCTAATGTACAGTGTGTGTGCATGTACCAAGTCAGGAATATGACAGTTGTCCATTCGTTTGATGTGTATTATCATTTGATTTTCCAATTTGATTATGGACTTTCCGTTTTGAATATTCCTCGGAGTTCAGTATTTTTGTGATTTTACTTTTCTTTGTATTTCCAATGACTTATTTCAGCCATCTTTTATATTGTGGTCCAATTGGATTTTTTTCTAGGCGACATATCTGAAAGAAGTCCATGCCATTCAATCTTTCATTATGTATAGTTTAATGTTTTGACCATTAAATTATCAACTATTCTGATATCAGCTGACTATAACCAGTCGATATATCAAGGCAATAGTAGTATACCGCTGTTCGAAATTCATAAATCGATTGAGAAAAAAACAAATCCTGATTACAAACCAAAACTGAGGAAAACACATCAAATATAAGATGAGAACTACGACACAACAGAAACACAACATTAAAATGTAACACTCACAGAAACGAACTATAATATAACAATGGCCATTTTCCTGACTTTGCAAATGCATTTAGATATACTTTCGTTACTTTTGCCTGTAAAAAGTGGAATATATGGGTGGGGATCATTGTTACAAATTAAATAGCAGCTGCAGGTTTCTAGACTTTCATCAACACAGGTATTGACACAAGAGTATATTTCCCTCCTGCAACTATACGACTATAGGATAACCATAATGTGATTGACCTTTTAGGTAAATTTAAAACCTAATAAATACATATTCAACTGAATTCAAAAGCCCAAGTACCTAAATATTATGAATTTGTCACTCAACATTATTTCGACTCAAAACGATGCTCAGCTTGTTATTTGAATAATGAGTTTAACAGAGTCAAGCTACTTTCAAATCCGTTTTTAATTGTCATTGTGGTGCAAAGCGTGAAGAATGTGTGCAAGAATGCTTTGTAAATATTTTATTGTCTTGAGTGAAGACTTAATAAATTTAAATTGTATATCAACCCTGTTGCATATTTAAGCACAAATAATATGTCAACTTAACTTTTGGTTGGAATAAGTGAGATGTTTTTTACTGCGGTTTTAGAAAAGGTCTCCTTCAGATTGTTATACATGTATGCGTTACTTCACAATGGTTCCAAAAATATATGACTTTGATTTCATTTAAACGAACTTAACTGAAAAAAAGTCATAGATGAAAGCATGACCTCAAGTTGTTTTATATAGACATACGACCAAAACTCAAAACAACCTATGTTTCTATAGCTTAACGTAACGGATTACGAGTAACAATTAAATTCTCCTTATGTCGAATACATTTACGGAAATCGCTTTTGTCAAAGTTCCAAATAACTAATATCATGTGTGTTTATAGCAACTTGTAAAACGAGTTTCTTCGTTTCTTTCATGTTTCCAAATTATTAGCAAAAACAAACAACAGTGGCTGGTTAAATTGAAGAAATACAAAAGTGCCTGAAATTCCTAATATGTACTCGACATCTTCCAATATCCCAATACGGAATAAGAAGAAAACAATTCAGCGGAACAAATAAAATAAAAAGGTCATTCGACCACAAAAACTGGAATATCTCAAATCTAAGAACTGACAGCAGTATGGACATGTAGTCAACTTTGACACATTAGTTTAAACAATTTGTATTTTATACTGCAACTCATTTGAAAAGAAATCTTTTTTTTTCAGGCTATTAAGGGTCTTGGCAATTCACAACTTTCTGCTGCAAGATTAAAGGATGCCAAAACAAAGATCCTGGATACATCAATGGCACAAATGTTGTCAACACAAATACAACTCAGCACAAAAGTTGCTAGACTTCAAGATGAGTTAGAACAGATGATTGAAAATATAGAAGAGAAAAGAAAAATAACAGAAAGTAATTTTGAAAAGGAGATTAAAGTAAGCAATGAAAACATACATATTTTATATGAACGACTGAATACAGAAGAAGTACAAATGGTTGAAAGAAATTTAAAAGAATTTCAGAATTGCCAACAGCTTCTTGCTTCAAAATTCACTTGTATGGAAACCATTGTCAAGCAGAGTGAGCAGAAGAAAGAAGCATTTAACAAAGATGTGAGCTCATTTTGCAGTCAGATTCAAGATTTTGTCGGCAAACATAAAGAAAAAATATGCGCACTTGAACACACATCTAACAGTTTTGATAAAACACTTCACGAACTACAGAAAGATGTCGACAGCATAAGAGCGACCACAGGTACCTAATTTTATGTTCGATTTAAACATTTCATAATGATGGGGTCAGTGCAATGGCTTAATAAAGACAATTCGTAAGGGTTCCGCGAAACCCAGTGTCTCGCCTACTTTTGATGTTAATCGAGGCTAAAACAAATAAAAAATAAATAAATAATAAAAATATTCCTCTCAATACTATCTTTTGAATGTAAGAAGCTTCTTTTCAAGTTTGGTAAAGATCCATGATAATTTATGTATCTAATAAATGTTTTAAAAACTTTAATTGCAGACTGTATGTAATGTTAACTGGAAGAAAAATGTGAAAAGAATAGGTACAAATTTTAACCTATTTTTCTTCTACATACTACCTTTTGATCATAAACCAGCTTTTGTCCAAGTTTGGTACAAATCCAGGATATTTTAAGAAAGTTATTTAGATTTAAAATCTTTTACCACAGAGTTAATGATATGTTTCGTGGCAGAAAAAGTCCATTTATAAGTAAAATAATGTAAATAAAGATTTATTTTTTTTTACAAAATTTACATCTGGATACTATCTAATGATCATAAACTAGTTTCTGTCTGGTAAAAATCCAGAATGGTTTAAATAAAGACAACAGTAATATACCGCTGTTCGAAATTCATAAATCGATTGAGAAAAAATCGGGGTTACAAACCAAAACCTAGGGAAACACATCAAATATAAGAGGAGAACTACGACACAACAGAAACACAACATTAAAATGTAACACACATAGAAACGAACTATAATATAACAAATGCCATTTTCCTGACTTGGTACAGGACATTTTACTAAAACAAAAATGGTGGTTTGAACCTGGTTTTATTAAAATTTCAAAACATTTAACAACAGAGAGTTTGTATTGTTTCCTGGCAGAAAAACTTAGTTCATTTATAAGTAAAATACGGGAAAACCGGATTTTTTTTTTACAAAATTTACATCTGGATACTATCTTATGATCATAACTAAGCCTCTGTTCAAGTTGGATTGAAATCCAGGGTAGTTTAAGAAAGTTATTAAAATTTCAAAGACTTTAACCGCAGAGTGAATATTTTTTTATGCTGACGACGACACTTCTGACGACGGAATGGAGGATCGCTATGTCTCGCTTTTTCGACAAAAGTTGAAGGCTCGACAATAAAATCTGGAGCGTTTTGGGCCCCAACCCAAAATGTCATTTAATCTTTTATGTTGAAACTATATACCATAGACATTCTGAAAATGGTTGCATTTTGAGTATATCTCGTATACTAAAATATTTGGTTGCCTAGGAACATGTTTAATGGTGGCCATTAACTCATTTAATGTGCATTTGAGGTTGGATGCATACTGATTTATATTTTAGTCTTGGTACATGATTTTTTAAAGTAGTTGATATTATTTTTGAACCAGTTGTTAGTAACTATAAGTACTCTCTGGTCTGTACTTGTGTTTTTCTATAAAAGCAGGTTTCATCTACTATTTTCGACATATAAAAATGTTTGTACCAAGTCAGAAATATAACAGTTGATTGATATATTTGCGATTTGGATTTTTTCATTTGCTTAGAGACTTTCAGTTTAGAATTTTCCATCATCATTGTCCTAGGTAAATGGAGGATTGCGCGCATAATTAATCCCGCCACATGATTTTATTCGTCTGTTTCTAGTCAGGAGCCTTTAGTTCAGTGGTTGACGTTGGTTCATGTTTGATATATTTTTTTTTTGTAAATTGTTTGGTATAAATTAGGTCGTTTGTTTTATCATTTAAATTGTTTCACATTTTTCTTGTCGGGGCCTTTTACAGCCAACTATATGGTATGAGTTTTTATCATTGCTGAGGTTTATACGGTTGCCTATTATTGCTAACATTCGCTTGATTTGAACTTTGATAAATATCTGTCTCATGTCAATCATACCACTCCTTTTTTATATAAATATACATTTTAATATCTTTATCTTTAAAATTCAACCGGTAAACATACACAGTAAATTATACATTTATTAGATATATGAAGATGTGGTACGAGTGCCAATGAGACAACTCTCCATCCAAGGCAAAATTCAGTATACCCAGCATTGATGAAACTATCATATTTTGTGTAATTTTTGTAATTTGATAGATGCCAAAGCCACTGATAACATGTGATAACTATTTACAACACTGGGTGGATGCCACTGCTAGTGGACGTTTCGTCCCCGAGGGTATCACCAGCCCAGTAGTCAGCACTTCGATGTTGACGTGAATATCCATTATATGGTCCTTATTTATAAATTTCCTGTTTACAAAATTATAATTTTTTCGAAATATTTATGATTTTCTTATCCCAGGCATAAATAACCTTAGCCGTATCTGGCATTACTTTTTGAAATTTGGGTTCAATGCTTTTCAACTTTGTACTTGTTTGGCTGTATAACTATTTTGATCTGGGCGTCACTCTTAAGTCTTTTGAAGACGAACCGCGCGTCTGGTGTAATAAATTATAAGCCTGATACCTTTGATAACTATATAACATACTAACTACCATGTTGCAACTTTCTCTTTTCCGACCTATTTCTTTGTGAAAATATTGATGCTATCCACTATTTTATCGAATCTTAATGGCAATTTAATAGAAGAATTTGTTTTTGTGTCGGATTCTGTTTATTTCTTTTATTTTGTATCTGTCAAATCCGTTGCTCATTTAAGTCAAATGATACTTATATTGGTTATAACTCAAAAGATCTGTTACCGAACACTAATGTGTACTTCTGGGTGAAAAAAGCATTAACATAAATGTTTTACCTACAATCTTGTAACTTGGCTAATATTTAAGTACACATCTTTTTTTTTTTTTTTTTTTTATCAATATTAGCATGCGAAAACATATTGCACTATTCTCTATATATTTCTAAACATAAATATTTATCTTAAAACTTTACACATTTTGTTTCAAACCTGTGAAGAAACATGTTTTTGTGTCGGATACTGTTTATTTAATTAATGTTGTATTTGTCGAATACGTTGCCCATTTCAGTCAAATTATGATACATATATTGGTTATGACTCAAATGATCTGTTAGCAAACATAAATGTGAACTTCTGGATGACAAAAGCATTAACATATAGGTTTTACCAACAATCTTGTAGCTAGGCTAATATCTAAGTAGACATTTCTTAGGTTTTTTTTTATCCTTTTTAACATATGCACCATTCTCTGTATATCTTTTAACTTATATGAATATCTTTAAACTTTACACATTTGGTTTAAAACTTGTGGTCGCATCCTTAAGTAAAAATTAAAATAACACATCATAAAAAATATACTGCAACTCATGATACCAAGCGATGAACTAAATATAAATCTCATGTTTCTCGCGATTTATATATTTTTTTTTATCATAAAATCGTTCATATCTTTTTTCGTCATATTCTATTCTGTTTTGTGGAACAACCTCCATCCACACACTTCATTTTATAAATCCTGGATCAATCCCTTATACCAAGGAAACTATTCTCATTTCGATCACCAAATTTTGAATTGATATTAGCCGAAGTATTAGAAATGATTAGATTTTGTTATTGGAAATGTTTGTCTTATGGTTATAGGGAATAAAATGTTTTCCAAAAATAAGATATTTTTCTGGTAATGACATTAATCCTTGAGGTGTAATACCACCATTGATTTTCCCCTATCGGTCTTTGTTAAATTAACACTTTTTAACAAATTTCGCAGAATTTATCTTTATTTCAAATAAAGAAATAATTGGCATGAGTAAGTTGAATCTCTTCCAGTACTATAGAAAATATTTTACACAACATTTCATTGCTTATTAGAAAATAACCAACACTGGAAGTTAATCAATCCAATTTTCAACTCTTTTTTATCTGTGTGCAAGATTTGGTAACAATGGCACCTCAAGTTTCCAAAACATTCCATAGAAACACCAAATAAAAAAAAAATAATAGATAAACTTACGAAAATTATTATAGAAATGTATGCTTCAGTTGTTCTTACTTGACCAAATAACAGGATGTCCTACCACAAAGTAGGTTACCTGTCGACAAATCTTCCGGAGTCAGAATTCGGTGATATAGAAATAGTATATTACTCTGCTTGGCATTGAAAATCATTAAATAAACAATCGCACCAACCCTAACATGATGTTCTATTCTGAAAGATGATATGTTTGAGCTAAATAAGAAAATTTAAAATTGATGCAAGCTTGGTGAGGTGGTAACAAATAAAGAAAAAACACCCCAAGTTCTATATTTTTGCATATTTTCCCGATTAGGCCGTTATTTCCTCTCATCCTTTTGACGTCATTGAACATGTTTTGTTATATAAAGTTTGATCTAGGGCAATTTTGAGCCATTAAATCCCCTACTCCTGTGTATACGGTTGCTTTTACTTGTCAGAAATTGTTAAAAAGCACATAGGCAGTGAATTATTGTAGATTTTATATTTTTTCAGAATGCATAAAGGCAGAATTTAAAACAAAAGATGAAGATCATATTCCGAAGAATATTCGAGGTATGCCTATTTTCATAATTGTCATGAAACCTCATTGTAAACAATATGTCAATACAATGTTTTTTTTCTGTCATGAATTAACATAGCACCATCATATTTCATGTAACTCTAAAGAAGATAGTCATGGTAAAAACTAAGAACATATCGCAAAGTTAAAAAATAATTTTGAATTAGAAAAATATCTCTTACAGGGCATTAACAAAAGTATTATTTCTAAAATGATAAAAATCAGAATTAGTAATAGTAAGGGGACGACCATATGATATTTATTTTTTTTTGGGGGGGGGGGGGGGGTGCAGGAGGATTTGTTTTGTATCAGTTATTTACTTTTGTAAACTTAGAGACCAGGTTATCTAATTTCTGCATTATTGAAGCAAGATTTTTCATTTTCATTGAAATAAGGGACTGATTATATATTTTCACAATTATATATGAAATATTCGAAAACATACAATTTTTGAATTATTTGTTTATTATAAATGATACATGTATAGTCAAGTCATTATGTACCATTTAATCCGAATTAATCATCATCCTCTGCAGAAATATATCTTTTAAATTCTGAACTGCATATACATGTATTGGCGACCATGTTTCGCCGAGCGGAGCGAGGCAAAAAAAATAAGGGTTTTAGAGCTACTGAAGGCACAAGAAGCTTTAGAACAAATGACACAAACTCATGCTTTCTGGGTGTTCCCCAGACCTTTTGACAATATTTTGGTCTCATAGAAAAATGTATAGATTCAGTGTAAGACTTCAGTTTCTAGAGACAACATCAAAAGACCAATATGCATGATTAAAAAAATGTAATTGACATACATGTAGTTAAGTCTGGGGATTCTGGTTTTTTTTTAAATCATGATCAAAGTAATAACAAAATTACTAAATTACAAAAGGAATGCAACACTAACAGAATACAGAATGGCAATCAATGAACAAAAGACAAATAAATAAGAAACATTGATATCGAAAAATCAGGGGCTACGTCTGTGGGACAACATAACTTGCTTCTTGCAAGGCAGATGCCGTGAACACAATTTGATATGGAGACAAGCGTTTGGTTTTGAAATTTCCTACATGAGACATTTGCCTCAATGTAGTTACGGGCCTGTCATAAAAGTGAGGAAGGTTTTCCTGAGAAAATATACCTCAAGTTAAATGAAACCAATTTTTAGACATTTCAAGTATATTTAAATAATATTTATATTTTATTACTCAACGCAATTGGGAAGTGATTCCCCGTTTTTTTGGGGAAAAAAGATGAATTTATGAAGAATCTGGTGCCATCTCATACTGTCGATTAGACCTGCTGAGTTATTTATTTTCAATACATTGCAAGTCAGGTAATTTATTTTCCAACTACTCAGAACAAACTATTTATTTTTGTGATTATCAAAGCTGAGTTATATATTTTCAGAGGTTGTGATATTTCAAAGGGATTAATCAATATTAATAAAATTTTGCAATCTCAAATCTTCTAAATTATAGAATGAAATCGGGGTGTTGTCCTTTAACTGTAGAGAGCACCAAAGAGTTCTCAACAAATAAACGTTATCAGTCGAACATGGTTGAAAAAAACTTATCTCTATTTAGCTGTTGATTAATACTTTATTTTTTACAAATAATTCGTTCCTTATGTTGTTTTAGTAACAGATAAATAAGTCGCCGATCATTTTACATTCTGATTGTGTGTAGACGGGAGCGGGGGTTGGGGCTATTAAATTACTATACTGGTCAATAAAAGAAACTATGCCAGGCAATACATTTCATATATAATAAAATTGGATAAACTGTACCAAGGTAAATGATTGCCAAAATGGTCTAATATTAACAGTGTGATTGATTTGAGTCAAATACGCGAAATTTTGCAATTTTTTTGATTTCAAAAATGATATTTTCGCCCCAAACTTAAACATGGTATATTGCTTTTGTAGATATTTGAATACATTTTCTGTAGAATAAATTTGACCCCTGTGTATTATAACACGGTATTTCTCTCACTTTGCAATTCGGCCAAATTATGTTAATCATAAGCATTTACAATGTTTTTCATTGGATAGTTTTACAGTTTTTCCCATTTATTAATATCTATAATAAACAGGTGTTCAAGCTCGTGTATGGTTACTTTTTAAGACTATTATTGGCTTTGTTAGCGCTACAAATACACAATTTTGCCAAAATTGGGTTAGAACTTAAAATTATGTAGGATAGCACTAAGCACATATAATAACATAAATCATTTAATAATTATTAGTTCATTTATCAACTCAAAAGTTTGGGTTTTTTTTGTTTTTTTTTGCTTATTCTAAGCAGCCGCAATTATTCAACTGATATCTTATAAAAAGAAAATGCGGTATGATTGCAAATGAGACAACTCTCTACAAGAGACACCAAAATGACACAGAATTTAACAATTTTAGGTAACCGTACTGCCTTCAACAATGAGCAAAGCCCATACTGCATAGTCAGCTATAAAAGGCCCCGAAATTACAATGTAAAACAATTCAAACGAGAAAACTAAAGGCCTTATTTATATAAAAAAAGAAATGAACGAAAAACAAATATGAAACACATAAACAAAGGCTGTATTGGAATTTTTCCTTTAATTAAGAACCTTGATGATTCATACATCTGAAGAAGAAAAACATATACATATATTCACATATTGATTTAGTGAAAGGTTTAACGTATACTATCAATATAAAACAGTCATGTAAAGGAATGTTTGATCAACATGATCAAATTCAATTTTATCACAAAATTGAATATTATTTTATTATCACAGAACATTCTACCAGAAAGAATAAACCTTGGTTATTTCAATTTATGTAACAAAGCGGACTGTTACATTGAAATTGAAATTGTGTTTAGTCTTTGCAAAAGAAGTAAAATAGCAAAATAACCAAAAATTCCAAGGAAAATTCAAAACAGAGTCAGCACTTTTGTGTTGACATGCGTTATCATTGATAATTATAAAGTACATGTAACTGTTAATAAAACTTTGAATTTTTTAAATACTAAGGTTTTTCTACCTCAGCAATAGATTACCTTAGCTGTATTTGGCAAAACTTTTAAGAATATTTGGTCCTCAATGCTGTTCAACTTCGTACTTTATGTGGCCTTTTTAACATTTTTTTTATTCGAGCGTCCAAATCATACGTACAATATTAATCAATAGTTATTATTAATTTTTTTTCTATGCAGCTCAACACGGTCAAATGATTAAAGAATGGGTGGAAGATGAGACTACCTTTGTCGAAACAAGAGCCACACTTCACATACTGGGATCTTTACCCTTAAATAACTGTATTATTGTGACAGGGAGCTCGGGCTGTGGAAAATCTTCAAACATACACCATGCTGCCTTACATTTACGTGACAGTTTTGGATATGAGATAATACCTGTTCTAACAGGACCAACAGACATAATAAATTATTATGATGAAAGCAAAAAACAAGTGTTTGTTGTTGATGACATTTGTGGAAAGGAAACAATCAACAGACATACGTTACAGGCGTGGAGAGATACATCAAACTACATGGTGAAAATATTTAAAATTGCAGAAAATAATGTTGCAAATAAAAATGAAAGCACTGTTTTAAATGTATCAGGTCAAAAAATATTGATTACTTGCAGACTGCATATATTCAAAGATTCACAGTTTAAATGTTTCACATTTCTAACACAAAACGAATGCAATTTACTATCAACGGAGTTCTGTCTTCTGCAGTCGGAAAGGATGGTTATGCTGCACAAATATCTTCCAAAGGATATAATTGACAATGTTAAACAACTCATTGATAACGTTGATTTCTTTCCCTTACTTTGCAAAATGTCAAAAGACAAAACATCTGAAGAAGTCAAGAAACTTTTTACAGCTCCATTAAATAGTATTAAAGATAACATAAGCCATATCATTAATGAAAACAAAAATCAATTCTGTGCTCTTGCTCTGTGTATTTTATTTGACGGTAGATTCGATACAAACTGGCTAACATTAAGATCATCTTCAGAATTAAAGGACAAAATTGAAGACATTGTGAACGAATTTGACTTAAATCTTAGCAAAGAGATGCATAGACATTCTTTGAATTCAGGTTTTTCTACGTTAAATGGCACTTATTTAACAATGAGAGGCACGGAGTATAGAATGATACATGACAAGATCTATAAAATTGCGGCTTTAATCTGTGGCCAAATTCTGACAGAATGTTTTATCAAAAATGCTTCTTCTGTATTTATTCGTGATCATTTCATATTCGATTCATCAAAAATTCATGAAAAAGATGTTTCAATTGTACTATTTGATTATCAAGAAAAAGTTTATTTTGATAGACTATTATATGACTTAATAGCGTTCGACATAACTAGTACGTTCCATAATACACAGTTAGTATATAAGTCATTTACTGAGAAGTTAATAAGCTTTTTTGAAAGGAGTGATGATGCAAAACTTGTACTGAAGAACATTGACAAAGAAGGTGGGAAAGTAAAAAAAGACCATACAGTTCATCGTTATTTCGAGCACCTCATAAATACAACACCTTTAATAGAAGCAGCATCAGGTGGTAACTTTGATATTGTGAAGTTCCTTATTTTAAATGTTAGATGCAATGTGAATAAGACAGACAGAGTTAACAGATCTTCTTTACACAAGGCATCTCAAAGGGGACATTCTGCTATAGTCAAACTCTTATTAGAAAACAATGCGGATGTCTCTCAGTGTAACACTTTTGAAGAATCTCCGTTGTATGTGGCATGTCAAAAAGGACATACACGTATAGTTGATATGTTACTACAAAACAAAGCTGATGTCATGCAATGCAACTTAGATGGAAAGTCTCCATTGTATGTGGCTAGCGCAGGAGGACATACAGATACAGTGAAACTTTTACTTCAGCACAATGCTGATGTTTCGCAGTGGAATCAGTTTAAACTGTTTCCATTGCATGTGGCTAGTAAAGGAGGACACATAGATACAGTGAAACTGTTGCTGCAGAACTATGCTGATGTCTCTCAGTGTAATCTGTTTGGAATGTCTCCATTGTATGTGGCATGTGAAGGAGGACATATAGATATGTTAAAACTGTTACTTCAGCACAACGCTGATGTCTCTCAGTGTAGTGTTGATGGGAAATCTCCATTGTATGTGGCCAGTGAAGCAGGACATGCATCTATAGTCCAAATATTATTGCAAAACAATGCAGATGCATGTAAGTGCAATGCCTTTGGAGAGTCCCCATTGGGTATTGCATGTAAATTAGGTTATACATTAATATCGCAATTGTTACTGCAAAACAATGCTGATGTCTGCAAGTATGACCATAAACTCAAGTCTCCATTGTATAATGCTTGTGCATATGGAGATACATTTACAGTGAAATTGTTACTAGATAACAATGCCGATGTCTCAAAATGTAGCTTAAGTGGACAGTCTCCATTATATGTGGCTTGTAGAGGAGGACATACAGACATAGTGAAACTCTTACTGCAAAAATATGCGGATGTCTCTCACTGTGACAATGATGGAAAGTCTCCATTGTATATAGCGTGCCAAGAAAATTATTCAGATATAGTAGAACTTTTACTTAAAAAAATGCGGATGTTTCCAGTGTGAAACAAAAGATGGCAATTCACCTTTACATACGGTTTGTAACACGGATACTTTTATATTCTCCAGAGATGTGAAGAACTCAAAATACCACAACAGAAATGCAAGAAAAATCGAAACTGTAAAACTATTACTGACCTGGAATGCAAATGCTGAAATGAGTAATAAGACAGGTCAGACACCACTCGATATTGCCCGAAAATGTCCACTCTTGGAAATTATTAACCTTCTTGAGGAATATCTCCAATTGAAAGCATCACAGCTAAAGTAATCATTCCATTACCTGTGGATTTTACAACTACGAAATGATAGTTTCAATGTTAGAATTGTGCCATAAATTACCTGCGCATGGAAATAAATGGTTTATGTTTTGTTTAGATGCTTGACCTGCCTGGTAATTCAAATTTAAATATGGTGAAACGGTGATATTTTTTCCCGGAACCAACACATGATAAACTTACTTTGATAGTAATGAATGAAGGTATAATGAGTGAAAATCAAAAACTAGTAAACGTGAAATAGAAATACAGAAAGAAACGTTTAATTCATAATTGTAAACAATACACAAATGTTATACAAACGGCGGATACTATCATGACGAAGACCGAGAGCTCACTCGAACAAAACCTCGGTCAATACTCTAAGCATTAAACATTAAACACCAAACTTCTCGGTGGTGTAAAAGGCATACAACAATCACTTAATACATGAAGTTTTTAACTATTTGAAGATCTTGTCTTGTTGTTATCAAGAGTTTCTCTCCACTTAATATTGTGTTCAAGATGATATACAAAAGAATAAAAAATGGTAAATTCGTAATTGAAGGGCAGCAACTCTCCTATCAACCTCAGGAATAGATTACCTTAGCTGTATTTGGTAAAACTTTTATGAATTTTAGATTCTTAATGCTCTTCAACTTCGTACTTTATTTGGCCTTTTTAACATTTATTGATTCGAGCGTCACTGATAAGTCTGTTGTAGACGAAACGCGCGTCTGGTGTATATATGAAATTTCAATCCTGGTATCTATAATGAGTTTATTTATAAAAAGTCGTCAATCAGGTTTTTTTTTATGTAAATAGACAGAAGGTAGATCTCAACAATTGAAAATTTCTGTCTCTGTCAGATTTCTCTATACCAGTTTTAAAGCTAAATGACAAAAGTTTTTTAACCCTATGTTATATGTTTAGCCATTTCGGTTATGTTGGTAAGAAGGTTGAGGTCATCGGATAGTTTATCAAACTAGAAAACTAAATATCCCAATGATGATTTTGACAGTTTTTGACAAATTTGGCCCAGTAGTTTCAGTAAAGATATTTGTTAAAGATAACGACAGCCGAAAATGATGAAAGAAGCTCACTTGGCATTTTAGGCAATGTGAGCTAAAATTGATCTGATACGATGCCTCCAGATTTTATTCTGAAATGTATTCAAAGATATATAGCTGAATTATATTATTAGTTACCTAGTGTGTTAGTGACCCAATACGATATATACGTGGTCGATAAATTCCATATGGGGTGAGAGCGAACCCCATATGAAATTTACTGACCCCGTATATATCGTTTTGGGTCACTAGCACACTATGTAACGAATTTATCTTACCGATTATCTTTATTTGTTGAATTTAGACTCGAGTTTTCTCATTTTCAAAACAAAGTGTTTCAGTATTCAACTTTAAGAACCTACTTTCATTGGTCTGCACAAAAAAACTAATGTCAACAATAACAATTTGATATCCACAACCTTGACATAACAATATTAAACAGAACTTTCGATACATTTGAATAATCAAAAAGTGCCAAAGTCGTAATTTCGCTACTAACCTAAAATGGAATACACACTGCCTCCATGCGGACCTGTTTACGAATCATATTCCTAGAAATGCATAGCAGGTAAGAAAACAATGTACATGCTTGTTCCAAGTAAAGGATCTCCTCAGTGATCCTTTATTATGTATATAATTTTTGCAAATAGGCTTGGTCTATATGCCGTTTTGTGCTTCTTTCTTACATATTTGTTTATTTTTCTAGTGATTAAGATTATAACACAATGTGGACTCCTGTATCCCTATTTTTGACATTTATACCTATTATGTCTGTTTGTTCTGTTCACAAATCGTTGTCAATATAATGTAAATTGATGCGACTGTCATACAAGTGAGAGGTTTAGCTAGCTTTAAAACAAGGTTTAATCCACAATTTTCTACATAGAAAAATGCCTCTACCAAGTCAGGAATATAGGTTGTTATTCATTCGTTTGACGTATTTGAGCTATTGTCAATTTATTAGGAACTTTACTTTTTGACTTTTCCTCGGAGTTCAGTATTTTTGTGATCTTAATTTTTTTTATGTTCAATTTGGTTTTATTGGCTCTTCAATGTTTGAATGAAGTGTTTCGACTTTCAAGAAAAAATTTGACTTCTAGCATCAATGAAGAAATTATAAATTCTGGAAATGTGTACTGTTAACAAACTTCAAACTTCAATACTTTGGCAAGTAAAAAAATAACACGAGTATAAATGGTCTCGAATATGTAGGTCTTGGTTTTCAGTATCTGGTGAAGTATAATTGTTTAGTTTTATTGTAGATCTTTGATAGCCTCCATTCATTTATTCACACCTTTTCTAAGCTCTATCTTCACAAGTTTTCTAACATCTAGCTTCACACGTTTTCAAACCTCCAGCTTCACACCTTTTCTAACCGTTTGCATCACACCTTTTATGACCTCCAGCTTCATATTTTTCCAACCTCTATCTTCACACCCTTCCTAGCCTTCAACTTCACATCTTTTTTAACCTCCAGATTCACACATTTTCTAACCTTCAGCTTCACGCCATTTTTAACCTCCAGCTTCACACATTTTCTAACCTCCAGCTTCACGCCATTTTTAACCTCCAGCTTCACACCTTTTCTAACCATTAGCATCACACCTTTTCTAACCTCCACCTACACACCTCTTCCAACCGTTTCCTTCATATTTTTTCTAACCTCCACCTTCACACCTTTTCTAGCCTCCAGCTTCACACCTTTTCTAACCGCCCGATTCACACATTTTCTAACCGTTAGCTTCACACCTTTTCTAACACCCAGCTTCACACATTTTTTAACCTCCAGATTCACACATGTACATTTTCTTACCTCCAGATTCACACATGTACATTTTCTTACCTCCGGATTCACACCTTTTTCAACCTCCAGCTTCACACATTTTCTAACCTCAAGCTTCGCACCTTTTCTAACCTTTAGTTTCACACCTTTTCTAACTTCGAGCTTCCATCATTTACTGGATCAATACTGTTTCATTGACTTATAGCTCAAACTTTATTTCATGAATAAATAGAGATATTGTGTCCATGCTTAGCTTAAAAGGAAAGACAGATGAAAGATAACAAAGTGACATTCAACCAAAATAAACTGAAAAAAGCCATGGCAAAAAAAGGAAAAAGACAAAAAGACGTACAACAGTACACAACATTTTGATATCCTTTTTTATTGGATTTTGTATTCACATTGCGTCTTTTTATGTTGTGGTGTTACACTTTTGTTTCAGATCAGGGTGAAAGGTTGGTACCTATTGAAACGTTTAAACCTGCTGCATTTGTTTGAACCTAACCAAATCAGTAACCTGATGTGCAATGGTTGTCGTTTGTTGCTGTGGTTCATAAGTATTTCTATTTATTTTTTTATTGATTAGAATGTTGATATTCCTGTTTGAATGGTTTTACACTAGACATCATTGGGGCCCTTTATAGCTTGCTGTTCCATGCGAGCCAAGGCTCCATGTTGAAGACCATACTTTGACTTATTATGATTTACTTTTACAAATTGTGACTTGGATTGAGAGTTGTCTCATTGGCACTCATACCACATCTTCTTGTATCTGTAAAACACATTATAGAAAACATAAGATTGAGCAATACGAACACCTCCAAACACTAGACCTGATAGCTCTGTTTTGCTTTCTGTTGTGGTAATTATTACATCAGCCAATGAAATTTCAGCAGTAATACTTGTGAAGTCATGTATAAATATAACAAAGCCAGAGGGTCCCAAAAGACTTTCACACAGAATATAGTATTTTAATAATACTGATCCTTACATTCTCTGATATGTAACCTGAAACTTGATATTTTTTCCTTGGCCTGACAAGTTGGGATATAAGATAACAAAACACATTGATATGTATGTATGTATTCACATTTTTTAAAATTCTCCGATAGTATCAATTGATGATTTGATGGTCACAAATACCCCTTTAGTGGCTCCAAAAATGTGTGCTAGTAAACTTAATTTGCGACCATCAAATCACCAATTGATGCCATCAGAGCTAAAATACAATACAGTTATCTTCTTATTGTTTTATAGGTGCAATGCCACCAAATCATAGTACATCACATCCTGTTGCATACAAAAATAGATCAAAAAAAATATTCCTTTGAATTTAACAGTTGTAGGTAATTAAACCTACATTTTATTGCATTAAAACATTACTAAGTCATAAACATATATTTTGGGTATTTCAAAGAAACATTATTGTTATTTCAATTTGGGGTTACTATAGAATATTTTGTTGACTTGAGGTTACATGGTTACTAAAGCTTATACAAAGTTTAAAAAAGGGGAAAATTTGATTGGTTACCTTCCAGTGATGTTTTTTTCTTATATGCAATGAAATGTTATGTGATTTTTTTTCTATAGCACTGGACAGGATAAAACTTTACTCATGCCAAGTGTTTCTTTATTTGAAACAAAGATAAATTTTGCACAATTTTTTTAAAAGAGCAAATTTAACAAAAACTAATAGGAGAAAATCATTGATGGGATTACACGTGCATGTATTTAAATCTTTAATACTTGCATCATTCCTTTCTCTGGAGGGCTTGATGCTTAGGGGGCTTAGTGGTCTTAGATTATAAAATAAGGAGATGTGGTATGATTGCCATCAAGACAAATATACACCCGAGTTCAAATGAAGTTGATGTTAGAATTCATAATAACTGTTCAGCCTTCAACAATGAGAAAAAGCTGTAACGTAGAGTCAGCTATAAATAGCCCTAACATGAAAAATTTGAAACAATTAAGTAAATTAAGGGCCGTATTTACAGCAAAACAATTTCAAAAAACAAATATGACAGACTTAAATCAATGAGAACCACTGATCAACTGGCTCCTAACTTGGGATACACAGATAAAAAAAATGGCTGGGTAAATAGATATAGGAAGATGTGGTGTGAGTGTTTGTGAGAAGTTCATCAAGTAATCACAAATAGATTGCCAATATAATCAAATGGTCATTAATTATTTTTTAAACAAGATAAACAAGTTATCAAAAATACAGTATTAGATTATCAAATAATCTCTATAAAACGGCCCAGTAATCACAATAAAAAAAAACCTATTAGGAGGCTCACTAGGATTGTTATTTTTCCAACGAAAGGTATTTGGATCTCTATGATTACTCTGGCTTCCTTATTAAAAAAAATACAGCCAAGATAAAACCTAGAGCACTGCAAAATTGTGTTTAACACTAGTAAAATATTAATCAACCCTTGATGCTGTTGTGTTTTGATATTTTGGTGTATGACGGTTTACTACTTCTAAAAGATTATTTGCAGGAATGAAAGGAACCCCTGTTTTTATGTAAAAATAAAATAATATGTTCAACCTCCAAGGCCATAGCAAACAATTTAACCTTGGAGGCTGTGTGAAATTATGTTATGTTTAACATTGAAGGCCATAATTATGAGTTTAGGTTATGTTATACCATGGAGGCTGGATGATATTAGGTTATGTTTTCTCGTAGTAATCTTATATTTGATGCGTTTCCCTCAGTTTTAGTTTGTTACCCGGATTTTTTTTCTCAATCAATTTATGAATTCCGAACAGCGGTATACACCTGTTGCCTTTATTTTTTACCTTGAAGGCTGTGGGATATTAGGTTATGTTTCACCTTGCAGGCTGTATGTGATAAGGTTATGTTTATTTTATGTTATATATTATGCTATCCCAGAGGAGGAATGGAGAGTGGTCTACTAATTAAGTGGTTGTAACTGAAAGAGGGACGAAATATACAAGAGGGAGAGTCAAACTCATAGATTGAAAATCAACTGACAACTGAAGTCCAAAGGCAACAAATTATTGGTATTAACCATAACACCGTCTTGGCTGGACATTTAGGTAAAGGAAAAGACTTACCGTAAGATCTTGCAACATTTCTACTGGACCGGACTTTAATCGTTTATAGGGATTGGTAATATAATTGAACCACCCTTTATTCTAAGAATATGAAACAAGCAGTTATATTGAAAAATTCAGACATTTTGTCACATTCAGACTCCCTACTTTTTTCAGCCGTGCCAAACAAAACCACTGATACTTGTCAGGATGTCGATGAAGGTGATTCTTTTCCAAAAAAGCAACTTATTTACCGCCTCAATCCGCTAAAACTTGTATTTATGATACAAGAAATTAGATAATATGCTTGACAATGATATTTTGAGCTGAGTTACAGTGAACGGAGCTTTCTATGTCTCCGTCTCCTTGTGCCTAAAACAGAGAAAACATTTCGTTTCGTAATTCATTTCAGAAAAGTTGATTCGTTTTCAAAATCTGATTCCTGTCCGATTCCAAGGATAGACGACTGTATTACATTGGGCACTCAAAATTTGTGAGCAAATTTTTATTTATTGATAGGTTCCTGGTAGGTGCTCTTGGCACAGCGAGCTCTTGAAATATCAGCTTTTGTCACAGCAGAGGCTTATTTCAGTATACTGTCATACCTTTTTGTATGAAAAGTGCTCCAGCTACATTTCAAAGAATGATCAATAATGTTATAAATGATTTAGACTTTTGTTATGTTTATATTGGGTATTTTTGCATGTAATGATAGCTGGGAAGACCATTTAACACATTTATATGATACTTTTCATAGATTGTTACAATGAAATTTGACTGTTAGTTTTGGTAAAAGTTGCAGGCTAATTTTGATTATTTAGGGCATACAGTTGACCAAGGGCAGGTGAAACCTATTATGGTTAAAGTGGATGTTATTACTAATTTCCTCCTCCTACAAATGAAAAACAAATCATGAGATATTTAGGTATGATTTGATTTTACAGGAAATTATATTCAAATTGTTGTCACTGTTGTCCAATCATTGACTCATTCATCTTTTACGTTAAATTCATCTGGAGTGATAATTGCAAAGACTCATAACGCTTATGAAAATAGCAAATCACTTTTGAATTAATTTACAGTCCAGTTTTGATCACTTTGGAATTTAAAAAAAATCATCCGCAGACGCAAGTCATGTCTGCGTTGGAGCTATTTTATACCAAGAAACAGATGATACTTTTGAGAAACGTTGTTTTAAACTTTTTACAGATTTTGATAGTTATTTACTGATATTAATATGTTTGTTGTTTAATTTTATATGTTTTTGCTTGGATTCTGACTGAGGCTTTTTTTATACTGTAATGTCTTATTATTGATTTAATTACTTCAATCGTTGTACTTGATTTATATGCTCTTTATGGACCCTATAATTTTGAATAATAAGAACTTAATATTTGACTTAATTTATACTTCCGGAAAGATCACGCGCGTCTAGCGTATCAAATTAAAATCCTGGTACCTTTGATAACTATTTACACCACTGGGTCGATGCCACTGCTGCTGGATGTTTCGTCCTCGAGGGTATCACCAGCAAAGTAGTCAACACTTCGGTGTTGGCATGGATATCAATTATATGGTAAACTCTATAAATTTCCTATTTACAAAACTTAGTTTTTTTCGAAATTCTAAGGATTTTCTTATCCCAAGCATAGATTACCTGGGCATATTTGGCACAACTTTTGGGAATTTTGGGTCCTCAATGCTCTTCAACTTTGGGCTTTGGTTTATAACTATTTTGATCTTAGCGTCACTGATGAGTCTAATAGAGACGAATGGAGACGAAACGCTTTTGGCGTACCTTAACTATTTACATAATACTTCCGGAATTCCGAAAGATCCCTTGTGCGACACTTGCAAAAGAGGAAATACTGGATAATCATAGGTCTGTTCTATGTTCAACCAAAGATGAGGAACTGGATTTCCATCACTGTATTAGATATATATATATATAAACTATATAATTGTCCTTACAAACAACTGTACTCCACGAAACCCCTTTCTAAATGATTAACATCCTTTTTATCAGCAATCATAGCCGCGCATCAAAGTTCTTGTGAAACTGCCTATTCTAGAGGTGGCGTGAATCAGATGTGGATTTTAAACAAATACACTCTCTCATCTGTAATAGAGAATTGATAAGAAGTAGTGGACTCGTAAACGATAATCGACGAGCGACTTTAGTCGCGAGTTGATTATCGTTTTCAAATCCACTACTTCTTATCAATTCTCTAGCTTAACCCATTTCTAGTAAAACGACTATCTGTTTCATGATCTGACAATGAATCAACTGAATTTCATAAAAATAATTTCGTATTTTGTCTTTTTTATTGTCTAATAGCTGGAACTGACTAGATCCACACGGTTCACATTTATATTTAACTTAATATAAGTTCAATTTAACTTAAATGTGTAGTTATCTTCCCTTTTTATTACCAGATTTTGTATTTGTAAATGATTATTTCATTCAATTTTGAATCATTACAAATAATTGATATTGATTAGATTTTAGTAATTATAATTCATTCAAAAAGACATATAGCTAATATATGGATTTTTAAAAATCTTTTTTGGAAAGTTAATTTTTTTTAATTTAGAACAACATTTAGAAACCTTAATGTTTACATATATAGAATTTAGCAACCTAATGATCAAACCAATTGCTCGTTTGAATGAATTTACAAAACACATTCAAAATTACTATAAACAATTTAAAAGTAAATGAAGTGTAAAATTCACACTAATAACACCACTTCACTAGACACCAGTTGTTGATAGAATAGATACTATGATTGATCATAATTGAATTATTATATATACATTTTGTTTAAACTGGTTCCCTCTCATTTTGTTTTGATTTTTGTTAACGTTATTGCATTTGTCATCCATCGTCAATCAGTTAATGAACTAGTATTATTTGTGGTACGCATCCTAAAGCCCAAGCAGAATTGCTTTTGCTTCAAATGTACAATATATAATTATGTAAATTTTGCAATGTGTCATGTAAGCTGTTCATAGCTGTGATCGTCTAGTCGTTGGCACCGAAAGAAAAAACTAAATATTAACAGTGCCAAGTTCAAGTCTAGTACCCGGAATGATTTTTTTTTGTAATGTTTTTCTCTACCAAAATATTGTTTTTAATCTTAGAGGTATCTATAGTTCATTTTTACTGTAAAGTCGATGATTTTGTTTCTGGTTTCCCCGTCAAAGAAGTAGTTTTACAGTCGTAGTTAATCACACTTTATTCACATAAGAGTCGGTTAAATGTTGATGTATATTTGGACCATTTATAATCAAACAAAGATTAACTAAGTGATCATAGTATGATATCGATCATTAAAATCTTAAAACCAAAAGATGATGAAAAGGGAAAGGCCTTGTACCTTAAAAGGATAAGTGTAATGTGTACATGGATGTTTATTTTATCAAGGAATTGTACTAGTAAGTAATATCTACAATTCCTTGATGTTATAGTGTTTATATATTTCATTAGATAACAAAAAGACAGAAATACAGTTTATTGACATGCATTGACAGATATACGCTATTAGATTGATATTTAAATAATAATTTATATCAGCACTCGTGGTCTAGTGGTATCATGCATAGACTACAAACTTAACTGTCCAAAATACGCGCGATTTCGAACCTATATTAGTCACTCGTTTTTGAGAGGATAAAATCTCGTAAGTTAAAAGTTATGATATAAGTTATCTTAATAATAAAATTGAGAATGGAAATGGGGAATGTGCCAAAGAGACAACAACCCGACCATAGAAAAAAACAACAGCAGAAGGTTTTTAAGTTAACATGGTGGTCAGTGGATTCTTGAAAAATAATCCACCGTTAGAACAATAGACTGACGTCAGAGAAATGGGTTAATGTAATAGTATTAAAACATTTGACTTTTCTACACTTTACACAAGTATTCCCCATTCCAACTAAAAAGCAAATTGAAAGAGTTTGACTTTCCCTTAAATATCTTTCGTCCCTCTTTTTGGTATTGCTGTATTCCATAAAAAAAAGAATGGTGAATGCAGATACAAGTATCTTGTCTTCAGAAGGGATAAATCCTACTTTGGAAATAATCACTCTGATTCAAACAAAAAAAAATCTCTGAAACTGACAGTATCAAGATGTTTGATTTCTTGATTGACAACATATTTGTTACGTTTGGAGGATGTGTTTTTCAACAGACTGTCGGTATTCCAATCGGAACCAATTGTGTCCCTCTTCTTGTCGACTTGTTTCTTTATTATTATGAGGCTGACTTCATACAGGAACTTCTTAGGAAGAAAGATAAAAAGTTAGCAATATCCTTTTACTTTACTTTCCGCTATATAGATGATATTCTCTCACTAAATAATTCAAAATTTGGTGACTATGTTGAACGCATCTATTCCATCGAACTAGAGATAAAGGATACAAAAGACACAGTTAAGTCTGCCTAATATCTTTACTTAAATCTAGAAATTGACAATGGTGATCTGTTGAAAAAATGAGCTTTACGACAAAAGAGATGATTTGGAGCAGGATCAGCGTACCTGAGATCACCCTCAGTTTTTGTTGGGGTTTCGTGGTGCTTAGTCTTTAGTTTTCTATGTTATGTCTGTTACTAGTATTTGTCTGTTTGTCTTTTTATTTTTAGCTCACCTGGCCCGAAGGGCCAAGTGAGCTTTTCCCATCACTTGGCGTCCGTCGTCCGTCGTCTGTCGTCCGTCGTTGTCCGTCGTCCGTCGTCGTTAACTTTTACAAAAATCTTCTCCTCTGAAACTACTGGGCCAAATTAAACCAAACTTGGCCACGATCATCATTGGGGTATCTAGTTTAAAAAATGTGTGGCTTGACCCGGCCAACCAACCAAGATGGCCGCCATGGCTAAAAATAGAACATAGGGGTAAAATGCAGTTTTTGGCTTATAACTCAAAAACCAAAGCATTTAGAGCAAATCTGACAGGGGTAAAATTGTTTATCAGGTCAAGATCTATCTGCCCTCAAATTTTCAGATGAATCCGACAACCCTTTATTGGGTTGCTGCCCCTGAACTGGTAGTTTTAGGGAATTTTTGCTGTTTTTGGCTATTATCTTGAATATTATTATAGATAGAGATAAACTGTAAACAGCAATAATGTTCAGTAAAGTAAGATTTACAAATAAGTCAACATGACCAAAATGGTCAGTTGACCCCTTTAGGAGTTATTGACCTTTATAGTCAATTTTTAACCATTTTTCGTAAATCTTAGTAATCTTTTACAAAAATCTTCTTCTCTGAAACTACTGGGCCAAATTAATCCAAACTTGGCCACAATCATCTTTGGGATATCTAGTTTAAAAAATGTGTGGCGTGACCCGGCCAAACAACTAAGATGGCCGCCATGGCTAAAAATAGAACATAGGGGTCAAATGCAGTTTTTGGCTTATAACTCAAAACCAAAGCATTTAGAGCAAATCTGACATGCGGTAAAAGTGTTTATCAGGTCAAGATCTATCTGTCCTGAAATTTTCAGATGAATCGGACAACCTGTTGTTGGGTTGCTGCCCCTGAATTGGTAATTTTAAGGAAATTTTGCTGTTTTTGGTTATTATCTTGAATATTATTATATTATACTGTAAACTGTAAACAGCAATAATGTTCAGCAAAGTAAGATTTACAAATAAGTCAGCATGACCAAAATGGTCAGTTGACCCCTGAAGGAGTTATTGCCCTTTATAGTCAATTTTTAACCATTTTTTCGTAAATCTTAGTAATCTTTTACAAAAATCTTCTTCTCTGAAACTACTGGGCCAAATTACACTAAACTTGGCCACAATCATCATTGGGGTAACTTGTTTAAAAAATGTGTGGCGTGACCTGGCCAATCAACCAAAATGGCTGCCACGGCTAATAATAGAACATAGGGGTAAAATGCAGTTTTTGGCTTATAACTCAAAAACCGAAGCATTAAGAGAAAATCTGACAGGGTTTAATTGTTTATTAGGTCAAGATCTATCTGCCCTGATGTTTTCACATGGATCGGACAACCCGTTGTTAGGTTACTGTCCTGAATTGGTAATTTTAAGGAAATTTTGCCGTTTTTTGTTATTATCTTGAATATTATTATAGATAGAGATAAACTGTATACAGCAATAACGTTCAGCAAAATAAGATCTACAAATAAGTTTACATGACCAAAATAGTCAATTGACCCCTTAAGGAGTTATTGCCCTTTATAGTTAATTTTTAACATTTTTCATAAATTTTTGTAAATTTTTAGAAAATATTTTCCACTGTAATTACTGGGCCAAGTTCATTATAGATAGAGATAATTGTAGCAACAAGAATGTTCAGTAAAGTAAGATCTACAAACACATCACTATCACCAAAACACAATTATGTCATGAATTTATCCGTGTCCATTGTTTAATATGCACAAGACCAAGGTGAGCGGCGACACAGGCTCTTTAGAGCCTCTAGTTTAACCATGGCGTTGTCAGTTTATTATCGATTAATGAGTTTGACTGCCCCTCTAATATCTTTAGCCACTCTTTTAACTTCGACTGTGTTCTAGAAGTTTCGCTTCTTCAAAGTTCTAGACGTTTCTGTGGTAACTATATATATATACTGACGATTAATTATAATCAAAATCAAATCAAATATATTTTATTGTCAATTAACGACGCCCATTACAGGCAGAATAATCACAAGTTAAATTTGGTACAAATTATTACAAAACGATTACAATTATTTGAATACAATTAAATCAATTATTACAATGAAGACAAAAGTATATTTATAAAACAATGTATCATGTTTCAACTTTGACAAATACAGTGATCCTACAAAATATAGGAATCTGAATTTAAATATTCTAGTTTTCCCCTGGTGCTTTTATGATTTATCATTATAAAAAAAGAAGCTAAAATTACAAATATCTAAATTATGCCTCTGTCTTTTTGACAGTAAAATATATAAATTTACTTACTTTCTAATAGTTGTTTTCGAGCAATATTTAAATAATAAATTAAATTGCTCACTTGATTAAAAATGTGACTATTTTCATTGGACATTAGCCAAATAAATTGTGATTGATAATCTAACTTGTAAACTTTTGACAATTTTGGAAATAATGGAACATTTAAGTAAAAAATGGAGTTCATCTTCCATTTCTTTTTACAAAGATTACAAATTCTATCCATTGCCTGAAGTCCCCTGTATCTACCTCTCTCTATTTCTAGATCATGGTTACTAATTCTGAATTTTGTCATCTGAATTCTCAGATTCCTATTACCTATAGCCAAATAAGGTTCAAAATATATATTTCTCTTAAAAAGTCTGTAAGTTCTAAGTTTATTTTCAAATGACATATTTTTTCTGTCATTGTTTAAAGATGAATACCACAACTTATTATACTTTAATTTTAGTTTGTTTAAAACAAATCTTTTCAAGTTTAATTTCATATTAAAAACGTGCAATAAATCCATGTCTAAATATTTTGCTAATGAACTCATAGAATTAAACCAACTTTTCTTACTATGGTTTGATAAGGATATTGATACAAGGAGAGCGTCAGACAATAATTTGTCCTCTGTACTTGTTAAACGTGATAAGTATGAAAACATGTTAACTATAACTTCAATAAAAAAGGATATTTTTAAGACAGTAAGATATAAGATTACAAAGAGTTGTTCCCTCAGTGTTCGGTTTATAACGGATTTGTTTAAGTTAAATCGATTTATGACTATTGAACAGTGATATACAACTATTGCCTTAATTTATTGATAAATTCTACATCATACTAGTTTCGTTGGGAACTTACTGGACATAATGTTTCGTTTGGATTTCGCAAAAAATAGAAGAATTCCGGATAAAGGAAAGACTAGGTTCGGACTTTCAGATATTTTAAATAAAGGCAACAGTAGTATACCGCTGTTCAAAATTAATAAATCCATAGAGAAAAAAACAAATCCGGGTTACAAACTAAAACTTTATTGATATTCATGTCAACACAGAAGTGTTGACTACTGGCATGGTGATACCCTCGGGGACGAAACGCCCACCAGCAGTGGCATCGACCCAGTGGTGTAAATAGTTATCAAAGGTACCAGGATTATAATTGATAGAGGGTTGCTGCTCACAAGGAAGCTATTAAACCGAGAGTTCCAAATGGTGAAGTTGAAATCATCCCTTCGTAAATTTTACGAACGCCATCACGAGTTGGTTGACCGTTATGGAATAACCGTTTCACAAATGATATCGGATATGTTCCTTACGTCGTAACTACAACCCCTTCCCTTTCATGAATGTGACCTACCGAATTAGACTATTTACCGGATTTTTTATCACATAAGCAACATGACGGGTGCCACATGTGGAGCATGATATGCTTACCCTTCCGGAGCACCTGAGATCACCCCTAGTTTTTGGTGGGGTTCTTGTTGTTTATTCTTTAGTTTTTTATGTTGTGTCCTGTGTACTATTGTTTGTCTGTTTGTCTTTTTCATTTTTAGCCATGGCGTTGTCAGTTTATTTTAGATTTATGAGTTTGACTGTCCCTTTGGTATCTTTCGTCTCTCTTTTAATACGCCAGACGCGCGTTTCGTCTACATAAGACTCACCAGTGACGCTTATATCAAAATATTATAAAGCCAAACAAGTACAAAGTTGAAGAGCATTGAGTAAAATTGGATTATAAATCTTGTTGAACTATTATTGATTTTAGTCTTTACTGGCGACAATTTAATAGTTAATTTTTGCAGACACAATATGATAACTCAAATATATCAAAAAGCCAGAAGGCAACACACTTGTATGTTAGTGTTTACTAATTTGGTGTGAACTAAATTGTTGTAGTACTGAAGGTATAATTCATAGTGTTAACTAATTATGTGTGAACTAAATCGTTGCACTATTGAAGCGATAATACACTGTTTACTGATAAAGTGCCAACTAAATTGTGGTAGCATTGAAACCAGAAAACTTGGTGTTATCTAATTCGGTGTGAACTAATTTGTTTAGTCTTTTCTGATTATTATGTTACACAGGTCAATCAAGTTCCTCTTATGATCGAGTTATTTTACTTTGACCGCATGCATTACAAACGCTTTCTGGAAATCCGAAAATTCGGCTTCCTCTGCATTTCTTGGCGGAGGAATATATTCTTTCCAAGATTTTATGTCAAATCCATTTGTTGTATACACTGCTTTTAAATCAGACTCGGATATTTTCAAACAAGAAAACCTGAAATTACCAACTCTGTAAAATGTCTGGTCTAATACTCCGATTACCACCAGATGACAGCCTGGGGTCATGAGACGACCAACATTCTGAACTATTTTCTTGTAGTCTGGAACCTCGAGGCATGCTGCTTCAAAACAAAGACTTGAGACAATTATATCAGGACAATCGTCTCCAAGCTGTATAGGAGGCCATTTGTTCACATCAACCGGACGTATATCTTTAACTTTCTGGCGAATCTCTTCGAATCGTTCAGGGACTGTCTTGCTGAAATACATAGAAAATTTAGGAGCGAATTCTTTTATCTTAAATATAAATATATAACAATTTATATATCTTCAATCGAACAAGGATTTACATGAAGCACATTTTGTTTTGCTCCTCATATTAAACATACACGCACACACAACACTTTGACATCCCCTGTCAAATTACAAAAAGAATCATTCAATTCTTGTAATTGCACTCAAATGTTACAACTATGAAAATACGAGTTATATTTAGATTTTTGACTGATTTCCTGTGCATCCTAGTGACGTTTTTATTGGAAGCACGTGCAGTCATACATGATGTACAATACATATTAGTTCGAAAAAAACAATAATATTGGTATGCCTCGCGAATGATTACAGTACAGAATCTTTATATATATATATATATATACAGGCTCAATGGGTAGGGTTATTTTCGTACACCAAAATGAAAATAACGTAAAACGATTGGTTAAATGCCCATTGTTAAGTACGTTTTGACCAATCTCATCGCGTAAGTGTATGCGTTTGAAAACATTACCCAGAATGCAGTCGATTCTGCAACAGTGAATTAACTATTAATGCACACTTACTGAATCTTTCCACCTTCAAGGTCGAGTACAAATTGACATAATGCACTTCCGGTCTGTACTTTGTCATCTTTCCAATTTTGCAAGGCTTCTCTATTAGCTTGTGAATAATCCGAAAGTACTATATTTTGTACGTATGGACATGCACTAATGACGGTGTGAATTGTTGGACCAGTACCAATATCTAACAAAGTTTTTCCATGAACATTGCCTGGAAAGAGAATGTTTTGTGCAATATTATATCTAAAATTCAGATGAAATGGCAATTTTATACGCCCGAATCCCTTTTAGGGATACACCTCAACAGTAATTTTTGGTATAAACCTGCACGAGGAATTATCAAACCAACCCTGTAATTAAGGGTTATAACTTGATATTAATTTTCAAACCAGTCGTTTTAATTTTTATTTAATTTTTTTTTACTTTAAACATAGTTATTTATAGTGGATTGGGAAACAAGTTTTGCAACTTATATTAGTCCCTCTCCCAGTCGTTTTGGGGATATACCTTCATGAGGAACTCTCAAACCAACCCTTTCAGGGCTATAACTTTATAAGGAAACATTTAACCAGCCATATCCGGGATAAACCTTTTATCTTGGAGCTTGGTACTTTTTGTTAGAATAGCTCTTTGCGTGTTTAGGTTAATACATCATTTGCTTTCATGTTTTTCAGTTTGATCGTTCCTGATGAAGGTATATCCCTTCAATGGTTTGATTGATGAATCTTGGTGAAGGATTATCCCTTCAATGGTTTGATTGATGAATCTTGATGAAGGTATATTCCTACAATGGTTTGATTGAGGAATCCTGATGAAGGTATATTCCTACAATAGTTTGATTGAGGAATCATGATGAAGGTATGTCCCTACAATAGTTTGATTGAGGAATCCTGACTGAAGGTATATCCCTACAATAGTTTGATTGAGGAATCCTGATAAAGGTATATCCCTACAATAGATTGATTAAGGAATCCTGATGAAGGTATATCCCTACAATTGTTTGATTGAGGAATCCTGATGAAGGTATATCCCTACAATTGTTTGATTGAGGAATCCTGATGAAAGTATATCCCTACAATAGTTTGATTGATGAATCATGATAAAGGCATATCCCTACAATGGTTTGATTGAGGAATCCAGATAAAGGTATATCCCTACAATAATTTGATTGAGGAATCCAGATAAAAGTATATCCCTACAATAATTTGATTGAGGAATCCAGATAAAGGTATATCCCTACAATGGTTTGATTGAGGAATCCTGATAAAGGTATATTCCTACAATAGTTTGATTGAGGAATCCTGATAAAGGTATATCCCTAAAATGGTTTGATTGAGGAATCAAGATAAAGGTATATCCCTACAATGGTTTGATTGGGGAATCCTGATAAAGGTATATCCCTACACTAGTTTGATTGGGGAATCATGATAAAGGTATATCCCTACAATTGTTTGATTGAGGAATCCTGATAAAGGTATATCCCTACACTAGTTTGATTGGGGAATCCTGATAAAGGTATATCCCTACAATAATTTGATTGAGGAATCATGATAAATTAAAGTATATCCTTACAATGGTTTGATTGAGGAATCCAGATAAAGGTATATCCCTACAATTATTTGATTGAGGAATCCTGACTGAAGGTATATCCCTACAATAGTTTGATTGAGGAATCCTGATAAAGGTATATCCCTACAATAGATTGATTAAGGAATCCTGATGAAGGTATATCCCTACAATTGTTTGATTGAGGAATCCTGATGAAGGTATATCCCTACAATTGTTTGATTGAGGAATCCTGATGAAGGTATATCCCTACAATAGTTTGATTGAGGAATCATGATAAAGGCATATCCCTACAATGGTTTGATTGAGGAATCCAGATAAAGGTATATCCCTACAATAATTTGATTGAGGAATCCAGATAAAAGTATATCCCTACAATAATTTGATTGAGGAATCCAGATAAAGGTATATCCCTACAATGGTTTGATTGAGGAATCCTGATAAAGGTATATTCCTACAATAGTTTGATTGAGGAATCCTGATAAAGGTATATCCCTAAAATGGTTTGATTGAGGAATCACGATAAAGGTATATCCCTACAATGGTTTGATTGGGGAATCCTGATAAAGGTATATCCCTACACTAGTTTGATTGGGGAATCATGATAAAGGTATATCCCTACAATTGTTTGATTGAGGAATCCTGATAAAGGTATATCCCTACACTAGTTTGATTGGGGAATCCTGATAAAGGTATATCCGTACAATAATTTGATTGAGGAATCATGATAAATTAAGGTATATCCTTACAATGGTTTGATTGAGGAATCCAGATAAAGGTATATCCCTACAATTATTTGATTGAGGAATCCTGACTGAAGGTATATCCGTACAATTGTTTGATTGAGGAAACCTGATGAAGGTATATCCCTTCAATAGTTTGATTGAGGAAACCTGATAAGCTATATCCCTACAATTGTTTGATTGAGAAATCCAGATAAAGGTATATCCCTACAATGGTTTGATTGAGGAATCCAGATAAAGGTATATCCCTACAATGGTTTGATTGAGGAATCCAGATAACGGTATATCCCTACAATGGTTTGATTGAGGAATCACGATAAAGGTATATCCCTTCAATAGTTTGATTGAGGAATCCTGATAAAGGTATATTCCTACAATAGTTTGATTGAGGAATCCTGATAAAGGTATATCCCTACACTAGTTTGATTGAGGAATCCTGATAAAGGTATATTCCTACAATTGTTTGATTGGGGAATCCTGATAAAGGTATATCCCTACAATTGTTTGATTGAGGAATCCTGATAAAGGTATACCCCTACAACATGTACAACAATTTGATTGAGAAATCCTGACTGAAGGTATATCCCTACACTAGTTTGATTGGAGAAACCTGATGAAGGTATATCCCTTCAATAGTTTGATTGAGGAAACCTGATAAGGTATATCCCTACAAGTTTGATTGAAATCCGATAAAGGTATATCCCTACAATGTTTGATTGGGAATCCGATAAAGGTAATCCTACAATATTTGATTGAGGAATCCTGATAAAGGTATATCCCTACAATTGTTTGATTAGGAATCCTGACTAAGGTATATCCCTACAATAGTTTGATGGGAACCTGATGAAGGTATATCCCTCAATGTTGATTGAGGAACCTGATAGGTATATCCCTACAATTGTTTGATTGAGAATCCGATGAAGGTATATCTACAATGTTTGATTGAGGAATCCATGAAGGTATATCCCTACAATGTTTGATTGAGGAATCCTGATGTAGGTATATCCCTACAATTGTTTGATTGAGGAATCCTGACTAAGGTATATCCCTACAATGTTTGAATGAGGAATCCTGATGTAGATATATCCCTACAATGGTGTGATTGAGGAATCCTGATGAAGGTATATCCCTACAATTGTTTGATTGAGGAATCCTGACTGAAGGTATATCTCTACAATTGTTTGATTGAGGAATCCTGACTGAAGGTATATCCCTACAATGTTTATTGAGAATCCTGATAAGAGATATATCCCTACAATTGTTTGATTGAGGAATCCTGACTGAAGGTATATCCCTACAATGGTTTGAAATTGAGGAATCCTGACTGAAGGTATATCCCTACAAATAGGATTTGTATTTTTAGAGGAATCCTGACTGAAGGTATACCCCTACAATGTTGTGATTGAGGAATCCTGACTGAAGGTATATCCCTAAATGTTTGATGAGGAATCCTACTAAGATACCCTACAAATGTTTGATTGAGAGTAATCCTAGATAAAGATAGTATCCCTACAATGTTTGATTAGGAATCCTGATCAAGGTATATCCCTACAAGGTTGTTGGAATCGATGAAGTATCCTACATATTATTGAGGAATCTATAGAATTCTTAAGATCAACTCATGGGCGGAATATCCAACCAATACACCGATAAATACAGGACTTGATGGCATCTGATGAAGGATATCCTAAAGTCTGTTAAGAAATATCAAGAATCCCAAAGAGTGGTTAAGATCTATCAAAGTAATCCCTAAGACGTTAAGGAATCATGTCAAGGATATCCTTAAAGACGGTTGAGATCCTATGTAATCAAAGAGAATCTAAAAACTGACAAATTGTGGTTAAACCCTGTGTACTACTACCATTTAACTGTATGATAGTTGGGATAGTTCCTTTATATTGACAAAATAATTGAAGTCAATGAAACGAAAATTTTAGATCATAGAACTCATAGGTGAATAAGTAAAATAAAATACTAAAAAATAGTCACTGTGCAGCAAATTT
The DNA here is from genome assembly GCA_019925275.1 of Mytilus edulis. Taxonomy (NCBI): domain Eukaryota; kingdom Metazoa; phylum Mollusca; class Bivalvia; order Mytilida; family Mytilidae; genus Mytilus; species Mytilus edulis. The sequence continues at coordinate 22,947,184 of CM034358.1, read as the reverse complement.
GTTTAGTTTATATGTTTATCTTTTACTTTTCTGCACCTCCACTTTTTATCCGTTGAAATTCGTGGAGTAGTTGATTAATTGATACATCATTATTTAAGACTAATAATTATAAGAATACGGTGTGTATTACCTAACCTTGAAAGATAAGATCATCACAAAGTTGCGTGATGCACTTTATACCCCAACATAAGTAACTTTAGAAATTTTTCATTTCAGTCTTTGATCAAAAGCGTATGTGATTGAAATACCACAAAATTAAACTTTAACGTAAGGATGTCATTTGCCTCACTCGTGGTCAGGGATTCGGGCTATTAAGAACACTTCTCCCTTTTCCCCTAAAAAAATAAGGTTTAAAGAAGTTGAGGTCCAGATTGCAGATTTAAAGTCTGAGCGTCATGACCACATAATAAACTCTGGGTTTTTTTTCTTCAGAAACGTCCTTAACTGTTGCTTTTACGGGTACGCCTCAATAGAGATTTGGTGATAGAAGTGGATAATTTTATGATAGTGTAAAAGGTAAGTGTGTCGTAAACAGGAAGTTGTGTGAGTGAAAACGCATCACATGCTTTAGATGAACTATAAAAACACTGAACCAAATTTTCAAAAATCCATGTAATGTTGTTCCTGAGAAAAATGTGACGAAACTTGGATGTCATGTGTAACATGGTGTAAGCGTTCGGTAAACTGGAATATGTTGAGTGATGAATCTGAAAACGCATCACACGGTTTATCATGAAAATACGATTTTTTTTGTGTTATTAAAATTTGCTGTTACAAAATGTTAGAAATTAATATAAATTAAGGAATGTAGCTCCCTCATGCAAAGCTCTGATTCCTTTCACGCATTTGGCTATACTTTTTGGACCTTTTGGATTATAGCTCTTCATCTTTTTATAAGCTTTGGATTTCAAATATTTAGGCCACGAGCATCGCTGAAGAGTCATGTACTGTCGAAATGAGCATCTGGTGCAGGAAAATTGGTACCGTTAATATAATTATATATGTGACTTATATAAACCCTGAGCCAAATTTCAGAAATCCTTAATATGTAGTTCCGGCGAAAAAAACTTGTGCAACAAAAACTAGGATTTCATGTGTAAAATGATGTAAGTGTTCGGTAAACTGGAGTTAGTTAAGTGATCAATCTGAAAACAAATCACAAGTAGTATATAGGTGAATTATATAAACCCTGAACCAATTTTCAGATTGCATTGTAGTTCCTGAGAAAGATGCGACAAAAAAATGTTTATGGGACTGATGGACGGACTGACAGACAGTCAGATGGACTGATGGACGGTACGACGGACATTCAGATGGACTGGCATAATGACGGTTGGACGGGTGGATAGTCAGAAATAAAACAGCAAACCCACTTTTTAAAGCGGGAGTATCTATGAATATGCTCAGTCCTTTTCGGAAATGTCCTATACAGTTGCATTATTTGGTACGACTTACAAAACATGTATTAAAAAAAATAGTAGTCAACAACACAAAATCTATTAGACGTTTCGATGTCGTGTGTACATTAAAAAAACACTGTCAAACATCCAAACATACTATCCACATTGATATGTGTCCACACTTGTGTACATTTAAAAATATATAAATACACAATTATAGGGTCATATAGGTTTACACTTACCTGCTTTAAAGATATCATGCAGTGCCATTAATACAAAGGTCAGAAAATCTCCTTCTTCGTGACACCCAGCTACTGCAGAATAGTACGAGTCAATATACCAATTAACGTCGAAATCATTAGAATAATCGGTACTTGTCAAAGTCGCCATTTCGTGCCGGAAATTTTACGCAAAAAAAATCGTTAGATAAGTTGAGTTTGTCTCCCTTTGAGCAGTGGTATTTTGTTTGTTAAAAGCAGTGGCGTAGCAAATAAAATTCTCGAACATTTGAATATGAACTATAACAGTTTTCCTTTTTTATTCCGATTAAATATCCACAAAATTAAGATTAAGCGATTTATCAGTTACCACTCCTAAAACTAGGGATTAGGCCTCGGACTTCACCTTTCTTTTAATGAAAATCGTGGTTTAAATTGAAGTCGAAACAAATGCATTGCTTGCAAATCAGCCTAAATAATCTATATTATGTCCAGTGGTATAAAAGAAAATCCGTCCCTTAAATGCAGTGGGAAAACTGGCTAAAGACAATATGATTTACCGGTAGCGCTGAAAGCTATTTTCCTAATGCATGTATTTCAGTGGTTTGCAGTGGCGGATCCAGAAATTTTCATAAGTGGGGTCCACTGACTGACCTAAGAGGGGGCCCGCTACAGTCACGCTTCAGTGATTTCCTATATAAGCAACCAATTTTTTTCCCAAAAAGGGGGGGGCGGGCCCCTTGCCCCCCTCCCCCCTAAATCCGCCTCTGGTTTGGTTGGTATATGCTTGCTTTGTATCTATAAATGTCTAAAAGCATTGTAATTAGAATTGACATCTACAATCAATAGAATGCGCAGGGCGTAAGCTTGTATACAATACACTTAAATGTTGTTCTAGTACAAGTATACAAGCTTAAGCTCTGCAAACCTTTAAATTATAAGAAATAGGAAAATTGCTCTAAACTATTTGTAGATATTGTCCTGTTGCTATCAAAAGTTTCTTTCCTCTTGTGTTCGAAATGATATATACAAAAGATCGAAAATTTTAAAATTCAGAACTTAAGGGCAATAACTTTCTTATAAGAAGTCTTCAGACAGTTTTAAAGTAAATGGACAGAATGTGGAACTCAACAAATTGAGCATTTCTGTCACTGTCAGATGTTCTCTATACCAGTTTTCAAGATAAAAGACAAAAGTTGTATTTTACCCCTATGTTGTATTTTTAGCCATTTCGGTTATGATGGTAAGAAGAATGTGTTCCTCGGATTGTTTATTAAACTTGAAAACTAGATATCCCAATGATGATTGTGGACAGGTTTAGACAAATTTGACCCAGTTGTTTCAATGAAGATTTTTGTAACAGATAACGACAGCCGAAAGTGATTAAAGATCACTTGATATGATGCCTCAATATTTGCTCCTGACATGTAAAGCCTTATTCAAAGATCTATGGCTGCCACTGGATTATGTGAGTCAAAATCAAACCCACTAAATATTTAAGTATATTAATTTATATTCTTTTTTTCAAATAAAGAGTCTCCTGTGATCCTTTTGATGTTCGATTTGGTTTTATCAGCTCCTCAATCTTTTTATGAATATTTTAGCCTCGGGCATCACTCAATTCAACTTAATTCTCAAAATGTGCATCTGGTTATTGGTAATGTTATATGATATCGCAGATCTTTATAGTCTTCATTCAATAATTCACACCTTTTCTCAATTCTAGCAATTTTGAAGCTTTACATATTGTAGTCACTTGTTCAACATCTGATTGATTGGTTAGTGCTTAATGCCACTTTCAGCAGTGTTGTGTTATTTCGTGGGCGTCAGTTTTATAAGTGGAGGAATTCCAAGAGTCCCCCCTCCACCGAGAAAACCACTAATCTTTGGTGAAAGATCTGACACTCCTAGGTTAAGATTGGAATTGAGTGCACCTGCACTAGAGGGTTCACTCATAACCTCAGTGTTGACTGACTAGTGATTACAGTTGTGGAACTATTTAGACCACTCGGCCAATGAGGCCCATCTGAGACTACTATAACACATGTGTTATAGTAGTCTCAGGGCCCATTAAACATTTGAATACTCTATATTTCACGTGTAGATGTCTTTTTGTTTTACTTCCATCACTCTATTAATGACCTACAGCTCAAACTTTCATTAATATCAACTATAAATCTTATTAAAATACTACCATGTGTCCATGCTTAGCATTCAAGGAAAAGAGAGACGATCGAATACCAAAGGGACATTCAACTCAGAAGTTGATTATAAACTGACAAAGCCATGGCCAAAAAAAGACAAAGACAAAAAGATGAACAACAGGTTACAAAGATTTCTAATATAATTTACATCTCATCCTTTTTTCTATAGATTTTGTATTTACATTGCATTTTTCTATGTTGTGTTGTTACACTGTTGTTTCAGGTAAGGATAAAGGTTGGTACCTATTAGAACATTTCATCCCACTGCATTTGTTTGCAACTTTTCTAAGTCAGGAACCTGATATTCAATGGTTGTCGTTTGTTGCTGTGGTTCATAAGTGTTTCTCAGGTTGCTTTTTTTTATTTTATTTTTTATTGATAAAACTGTTGGTTTACCTGTTTGAATGGCTTTATGCTAGACATTTTTGGGGCCCTTTATAGCGCGCTGTTCGATGTGAGCCAAGGTTCTGTGTTAAAGACCGTACTTTTGACTTATTATGGTTTGCTTTTACAAATTGGGACTTAAAAGAGTTGTCTCATTGGCACTTATACCACATCTTCTTATATCTATAGAACACAACATAAAAAAACTGCGCAATACAAACCCCACCAAAAACTAGGGGTTATGGACCTGATAGCTCTGTTCTACTTTCTGTTGTATTAATTATTACATCAGCCAATGAAATATCAGCCTTCAAATTTGTGAAGTCATGTATCATTATAACAAAGCCAGATGATCACAAAAGGTCTTTTACACCAAATATAGTACAACGAGGATCCAAAAAGGTCTTCTACGCCAAATACAGAACAGCAATGCATGAGACAGGATCTGAATTTTAGCAATATTGATCCTTACATTCTCTGATATGTAACCTGAAACTTGATATTTTTTTCCTTGGCCTGACAAGTTGGGATATAAGATAACAAAACACATTGATATGTATGTATGTATTCTCTTTTTTTTTTAATTTTAAATACAATTAAATGATGGATGCTTGTGTATGTTCTCCGCTTCCCTGATCAAACTAAGCACATGACAAAAATCAACAGTAGGTAACAATGTCATACCAAATTTTAGCTTGAATTCACTCATGCATGAAATATAGGTCATGGTGGACAAATTATAAATATTACAAAAAAAATACTGTCAACATACAGATTCATAGAGCAGACCAAGATGATGTATTTTTATACAGTTGTTTTTTTTTATTTATCTTGACAGTAAGATAATTTGTGACAATCTAATTATAACAAATAATTTTCATTGTTTCAAACATGTTATAAAATGATATTCATATATGAAAATTATGATTTATGCATAAAACTTTTGATGATGGCATGGTTGCACATTACTTGTGTAATTATTTGATAGAGTTTGCCCTCCACTATTAGAGGATCTAAATTGGAGGTCATTTATTCATCAATTCCTGTTTAAGGTAATTTTTCTGTATTCTGTATATTTTGGAACCCCATTATTCTTTTTTTTCTTTTTTCCCCCCTATTTTCTATTTTGCTGACCCATTTTTCTGTAGTATTTACCCATTATTCTATATCTCCCCTCCACCCTCTATTTCCTGTTCTTAGTTATTTTGTTGGCACTTTTTCTGTAGTTTTAGGCTTATACTCCCTATTCTTAAAACCAAGTATCTCCCTTAATCAATTGACTGAGGGGAGGTAACTCCTTACAGATTTTTACAAACTAAAACACAGAGGTAAAATTCACAACTTTTCAAAGTTAAATAGAACCACAATAACCTTTTTTTTTTTTTTTTAAATCTAATTGAAATTAAGTTTAAATAAACTTGTGATGACACATCAAAAAATTCTAGTTAACATTAACATTTGGAAAACAATCAAGAGAAACGGTTTATTCAGCATATTAACAAATACACCTTGAATAACATATAAAAGGACATAACATAAATAAATGTTTCTCATCCTCAGAGATATTTTACCACCACTGCTCTTTTAAGAGAAAATACTGCTCCATTAAACTACTACTTGATATACTTGAAAATTTATACTAAACTATTCAAATTGTTAATGAGAGATAAATTCAACGTTTCTGAGGATCTTTTTCGTGCTTTGAACAAAATTTACACCAATGAAAGACATATTTACAAGATTTTGAAATTGAAAAATCAGCTTAAAAATCATTAAATCTTTTTGGAATTGATCATAAATTATAATTTCTAAAATCTGATAAACAGATTTGTCAGTGATGCCTTAAGGTGCGCTTTCAGGGGTCGATTTCTTATCTGACTTCATAACGTCCCACAGGAATATCTTAGTATTACATTGTATGTACACAAAATATGATTTTCCGTTAGATTACCCAAATGACATCTGATTTGAAGAGTTCACATGGGGAAATTTTAGTTGAAAGCAGGTGCACATGTATAAATTGAAACAAAATCATACCGTGTAGACAAACAATTACTTGAACAAAAATTAAATAAGTCAATTTTGAGATCTTAAAATATTTTTGGTAGAATGTAGAAAATATAATAACATAAAGTACTTCAACTTTATAAACTGGCAACTATCACAACAAATACATATATAGAAAATTTAGCACTATAAATATTGTTTTTTAAGACAGTCCCCAACATTTGGTTGAATTGGAAAAGTTTATTTTCATCAAATGAAAGACAATATTTTAATATATCTTGTAATGAAAAGCTTGTTTGAAATGATAAATAAAACATCTTTTAATTTCATGCTCTCCTTTGAACAAACATATAAACTCATGTAGAACAAGATGTCAGAATTTTTTTTAGAATACATGTATTTTTAACAGTCCTGTCATATTTTTTCTGTTCTTGTTATCTATTCAACAATTATGACCTAATAAGGTCAAAGAATAATACAACACCATGTAGTATAATTATTCCCAAGTACACAGCTACTTTTGCATAGGTACTATTTCTGTACTAAAAATCTGTAGTACTGGAAATCTACTTTTAATATTCAGTACTATTTTGTTACTTTAAAATTATTGTAATATTTAGGTACCTGTATTTTACAGTACTTGATTTGTACTTGAAATTTAGGTGCTACAGATTTTGGGTGACTATAGTTACATTTTCAGCATTTTGAAAGTTTTTCTATTTCAAATTTTTTTTTAAATAATGATTTTCAAACATGGAATATTGTATAATTTCTGTACCAAAATATTTAGTACAAATCAAGTACTGTAAAATACAAGAACCTTAATATTACAATAATTTTAAAGTAAAGAGATAGTACTAAATATTAAAAGTAGATTTCCAGTACTACATATTTTAGTACAGAAATAGTACCTATGCAAAAGTAGCTAAGTATCTACAATCATAACACAATTTAAAATGAGGCCTTAATAAAAGTATTCTTGATTCTCAACTCTTCCAAGTTAACAATTTAAAAAAAAAAAAATTAATGCTGCCACTATTATGCATAAATTTTAATATTTCCTGGTCTCAAAAAAGGTAATGTCTATGTATTACAGTGGATTCATTTATTTTCGTGGATACCAATTTTTGTGGATAACTTGTTCGTGGATATTTTAATTTGGTGGTTTTGCCAAAGTCTGCATACATTGGTTTGAATCGTGAAAGCCACTTCTGACAACACAATAACTAATAAACTGTAATATATATTTCATGGTCAACTGCGTAAGCAAGCGTATTTAACTTTGTTGTTCTTTGTTCACATTTAGATAGATCTTATGTAACTTGCTTAAATCTTGAGATGTATAGGAAATAAAGGCATAAAGTAAATGATGGCCTTGATGAGTAAGAATCTCAGTTAGATCTGCTGTAATCTTGAGATGTATGAAACAATTTAAGGCATGTAGTAAATGATGGACTTGATGTGTGAGAATCTAAGAATATTTCTATTTATAGCATTTAAAGGCAAACTGTAAATTCAGAAATTATTGATTTTACAGTAACATATTTAGACACAACAGTAGTTTCAGAATAAATATATTTAAATTAAATCACAGTTTTTGTTGGCACATAATGACCTGATTAAGTAGAGACACTTCCAGACAATTCACAAAATAATCATTTTCTTCTTCCACAACAGAAATTTAACACAAGTTAATTCCCCCTTGTAAAGATTTTTTTCAATTGTCTTATATTAAAATTTCAAGCATTTTAACATTAAATACTATAAAATTTCTATGACAGAAAAATTCTTTCTAGATCCATTACAGCTCTTCTATAAAAGCATGCAAAGCAAACCATTGATTAACTTGCTTGCAATATTGGTGTTGATGTTTGTAAACAAAAGGTAGGTAGTCTATTTCAGTCTGTTTACTATTTACTGAAATATGATTGGACAATAAACACTAAATTCATTTCATGTCAATTCTTATTGTCCAATCAAATCCCAGTATACATAAAAACAGACTGAAACTCGGTCTATCTATTGTTTGCAAACAACCAAGGAATCATAGCAAGCAAGTTGATCAATGTTTTGTTTTTCATGCTTTTCTAGAAAAGCTGTAAAATGTTTTCATTATAAAATAAACTTTAATTCATCACCCTCAAAATTGAGTGAATAAAAGCATTATACTAATGTTTCTTTCCTCTCAACAATTTAGTGAGTTATTTTCAAGATGTTTCTCTAGACAAAAATTGAAATTTGCTTTTAAAAGGAAAACAAAAAATGTTTAAAAAATACACTTCTATTTAAATTCAATCTCCTATGCAAGGCATGGTTGGTTCCAGTAGTAAATTAAATCAGCGGAAATAACGTTAAAATATTGTGTGATTTGTCTGAAAGTAATTAAAATATAACTTTTTGTTAACAACTTTGTAAAGAACTATCCTTTTTACCTCATATTTACATAGAATAATAACTGGCCTACTTTTACAGTACATTTAAAAATACCATTGACAATTTATTATCTGGTAATAGATCAACATTGCTGTAAGGTACTCATTACCTATTTTTCTCACAGAATTAAACAGATATTCATTTAGTAACATATTATCCTTCACAAATTAACATATGTCAACAACTATGGATATTTGTGAAAAAAATTCAAAGTAACAACTTTAGAAAATAAATTGTTAAAAATATAATGCAAAGTTAATAAAAAGTTGTGGAAAAAAAGGTAGATTCCTGTACTTTTTTTTGTAAACATGAGATAATACAATATGCTATGGAAATTTAAAAAACATGAAAAAAGACTATTCTTACCAATTCAAGCTTATCCTTGTAACAAATTGCCACAATCATTCACATGTTCTTATCTATAACTTTCAATAGCATTTTTAAATTATGTGTAAATCAAAGTTTAATAGATTCTTTTCCCTTTTTTTCCCTATACATTCAAACTTGATGCTTGTTTTAAAAAATTCAGGTCAGAAGATTCCAAATCACGCTTATAACAAAAAGTATTTCAAATTTAAGGAATTTCCTATTCAATAAATTTTCAATGAACAATTTAAATATATGCAGCATTGTTTTAATATTTCAGTCGAAAAAAACCTTTATCTCCTTATTTTCTTTGAATTGTAATATGTAAAGAAATGTAGGAAAATTCTAGCATTGAAATCAGAAAAAAACACTTTATAACACCAAACTTCTCAAGTACTTCTAAAAGCAGTCACTATGTAGGAAAAAATATATTAATTAACCATAAAAATAATGAACATTTAAAGGAGGTAAACAGAATTTGACACATGAAGGTAGTAGCCCTAAAATACATTGCACAAAATAATATGTGTATATTGATAACAACTTTATGTACAAGAATACTGAATATATAATCAACAAGCATAGAATATAATTTGACAGAGCCTTGTTTTATAGATTTTAGATCCTAAAACAAAGACCCCAAATAAAGACTAAAATTACAACGGAAGGATTGTTTACTTTCGTAAGCTCATGAAAATCATCATGAACAACTTTATGTACATGAATACTGACTATATAATCAACAAGCGTAGAATATAATTTCGAAAGGGCCTTGCTTTAGAGGTTTTGGGCCCTAAAACAAGAACCTAGTAAACAAGGTCTAGTGAAACAGGACAAAAATCACAATTGGTTTGGTAATTTCATAGAAAAATGTAAATGTTAAGGAAGAATATACATAAATTTGAAGATGGGCCACAAGAAAATCATTATTTACCATTAAGATGAGCTAGTTTTTAATTGTGATTAATCATATAAATCATGATTAATCATATTAATCATGATTAATCATATTAATCATGATTAAAACATCTGAATATAATACTTGAGTTGTCTTTAGAATTTATTCTTTCATTTTTAGAGGACCCCTTTTATGCTTTGGCACTATGTCCTGTTCCTAACCCTGTTTAAAACATATATGTGTATAAGTAAACATCTAATTATATATAAATAAGTTCAACAATAACAACAGAACAGGGGAAAACATGCTTTAGGCCACAACAATTTCATTTCTAGTTTTTAAGACTACTCATAAAAAAGTATCAAAGTTCTAACAAAGCATGCACCAGAATGATTGTTAACTTTCATAAGTTCAAGCCGATAATTAATTTTAATTAACAATATCCATATTTCTTATTGAACTTAAAATTTCTCTTCTTGGTCTCTTTTTCGAACATATGTATTACAATTGATTAATTGTCACAATTTTTGTATTAATACATTTCAATTCTATTTATTATTATATCTATCAAAACTTTGAATATGTATTTTTTTAACATGCCTTTCACAGAAGATGCTAAATAACAAATAACATCAAAATCAAAATGATATGAACTGTTGCAATTTGAAAACAATTTAGTGTCATGTTTTTTGGGTGTTTTTTTTTTATTAGTTGATATTTCAGTTTATTATATAAAAGATGAAAAAGCGACTTGTGCAAAATAATCAAAAATGACTTAATTTCTTAAATGCTGGAATTTTTATATTTCTGTTGATGCATATCTGATAAAAAATTGTATGGAAAATATTTATGTGCAATAGTCTGGATCAAAACAGATACTTTCAGAACTACTAGATAAAATGTTGTGGCCTTATAGATAAAAATTACATGCAGTAAATATTACAATTTAACAATTCTTGTGCATTCTATCTTCATAAAAATTTCATGCAATAACATAATAGATATTTTCACTCCTCCTTCCCCCTTTTTCAATTTATTCATTTTCCATATTGTGAAAAAAGTTAAAAAAAAAAAAAAAAAAAAAAAATAAGACCAGAATTTTTATAGACAGTACAATAAAATATGGTAATTTTAAATGGCAAATAAAAATCTAGGAAAATATTGTTTACACAGAAACAAGAAGAATTTGATGAACAAGCCAATGAAAATACAGTTTACATTTTAAATCACCCAATAGAAATTTATATCACATATCAAATATGGGCAAAAACTAGTACTCATACAAAGCAACAGGAACAAATTTATCCAGTCTGTACAAGGGTCTGGATTGGAATTCTGTATTCTTTATTTTTTCATTAATCTTTATATTTCAGCATCCCATGCATAGTCCTGTCATCTTAAATTTTTTGTATAATTTTTTTATGAATATTTCAGGCCCTTCTTTCTGTTCCTTATTCTTTATTTGTAAATCCCTTATCCAGACCCTTATGAACAAAATGAAATATTCCTAGAAAATTTACTGTTTAAACATATAGACTAGATAGATAATACCTGATTAAAAGATTAACATGCATACATTCAAGCATCTAAATAAATACAATATCATGCTAAAAATAAGGTGTCATGAAAAAGGGGAGACAATAAGCTTGAAATTATAAATCTGCCTGTTCTTGAAAAGTTATATTGACCTTGCAAGTAAAAAACAAAAACATAAAAAATATGATGTTAAAATTGCTTCATTGAAAATCTTAAAGATATGTCTTGTGCACTTAGCAGATTTTTTTTTTATCATTTTCCTTTATCTATAGCAGCAATTAAACATTACAATAATATGCCGTGGTCAGCAGAGATTATGGACCTTTTTCTATATATAGCTAATCAAGTCAGGGAAGTTAAACAACTGTTTAGATATACAACCATTTTATGAACACAAATAAAAACACAGCCTAATTAGACTCAGTAGTCAGTGCTTCAGTAATGACACAATCTATAACAATTTTTTCCTTTAATTCCCTGTTGATAAATTTTTAATAAACTAATTTTTCATCTCCCTAGGGCAAATTTGACCTTATGTTAATCTGACTATTTCCTATAGGCTTCTCATATATTCATATTTATACATCATCAACTTTCAAATTTTTGGAATTAAATATTCTTAATGAATGTTATTTCGGAATAGTGCTACAGACACACAAAATTCAACTGCAATAAACAGGTTTTTCTAGATTGGAAGTTTTCTGGTTTACCGATTAACATGAAATTTGCATAAACCTCAATGTCTCTTATTTCCAGAAAATGAGTAAAGTGTTTCTAACAATAAATTGGTGAATTCTAATAGAACATGAAGGAAATCTGCATATCAAATTATTAAACATTGTACGTCTAACTACTTGAGGACAGAAGAATATTGAGGACTGCAATAACAAAAATGTGAAGTGGATATAAATATAGATGTAAATGTATGATGTCAAGTTATGAAAGGTTCAACTCATCAATAAACTTTGAAATCTGGTACAGTGATTTACTGCAGTAACTCACATATTAAATTTTTAAAAAAGGACATTTTTTTTATAAGACAGTTAATATTTTGAAGGAGGAAGTAAATTGAATTTAACCTCTTAGCACTTGTTCAGATATAACCTCCAAACACTAGTTTAAATTTTACCTCCTAGCACTAGTTTAAATTTAACATCCTAGCACTTGTTCAGATTTTACCACCAAACACTATTTTACATGAAACCTACTAGCACTATTTTACATGAAACCTACTAGCACTAATTTAAATTTAAGCTTTTAGCACTAGTTCATAATTAAGCTCTAGCATTTTTCCTAATAACCTGAATTTCAAACTTAAGATGAAAGAAAAGCCAGTCAAAAATTTTATTTTTCAAAATATTTAATTGGGTCTCTTAATTGAACATTATTATGTCTATGACACGCAGAAGAATAAAAAAAAAACATTGTATTTAAACGTGAGTGACATCGAAACATCTGTGAGTTACCAACAATGAAAATATTACAACAAAACTAATGAATGATCACTGTATACTAAGCAACAAAAATATTTCCTGTGATTTTTATCTTTTCATAGGTTCTACAACTAAACAAAAACCCACAAGTTCATTACATTAAACATCATCCTGTTATTGTCAGGAATTTCGTTGTTACTCAGAAAAATAGTTATAACAAAAAAACAAAAACAATTTCACCCGACAACTTTCTACGATAAATTTTTAAAAATAGAATGAATAAATAACTGTATTTTGACTACAAGGTGTGCAATATATATATTTTTTTACAATTTTTTTTATCACATTTTAACAAGAATCTATAAACTTTTCATTTCAATAAACATTGTTTCTGTAATCAGCAGTTTAATACTGTTGCTGAAAAAAGTTAAAGACTAGAATTGACACTAGAGTTAGTTCCCCTTCCTTCTTGTGGGTAGTCTTTCCTTGGACTTCTAGGACGACCTTCTCCTCCTCCTCCTCGACCTCTACCTCTGTAGCCTCCTTCTCCTCCTCGACCTCTTCCTCCTCTGTAACCATAGCCACCTCGACCTCTCTGCCCTGACTGTGGTCTTGGTCCACCATATTGTCTTTGGTCTTGTCTTCGTTGGTTCTGTGGATTTTCTGAAAAACAAATTATCAGTTTAAAGTCAGGGTCGTTTAAATGTCAGGGTCGATTAAAGACCCTTAATTTTTCTTCTGCCCTGAAATAACATGGTCTATTTGTTACAACATGATTTCATATTTACCATAAATAAAAAAAAATAATTTATAAGTCATATTTTTTAAATTGTTAATACAAATCCTTATAAACAAACTACAATCTATATCTACCAATATGAAAAGTAAGAGGTGTTGGTTAAGCAATTCATAATATAAAATATTTAAATTATGTCTCTGTTTATGTATATTCAAACAAGAGGGAATTTCCCTGCTACTTTCTCATCATTGACATCGATTTATGAAATCACATTCTCTTTCTACTGGCCTGTGAAAATCCCATATATTCAGAATAGCTTATATAAATATCATCAAAAAATAAATCAAAACAAGAATGTGTCCTCAGTACACGAATGCCCCACTCGCACTATCATTTTCTATGTTCAGTGGACCGTGAAATTGGGGTAAAATCTCTAATTTGGCATTAAAATTAGAAAGATCATATCATAGGGAACATGTGTACCAAGTTTGAAGTCGATTGGACTTCAACTTCATCAAAAACTACCTCGACCAAAAACTTTAACCTGAAGCGGGACAGACGGACGAACGAACGAACAGACGGACGCACAGACCAGAAAACATAATGCCCCTCTACTATCGTAGGTGGGGCATAAAAAAATTGAAGACAAAAGGATTAAGTGTCCAGTTTTTCGTATAAAGAGAAAATAAAAACAAAGAATTTTTCCAATGTTTTTTCCTGAACTAGTATTGACATTCTTAGAATCTACAACAGACAGTTGCATTGTTTTTCTCAAGATCTGAATCTATCAATAATCAACACAACCCTTGCCCAAGCTGTACATTGATTTTCTACATATATCATTTTATTCTGATATCACATAACTTGAACCAATTTATACAGAAAAACACATTATTTTACATTACATTGCGTTGTACTTTTGTTGAGGAAAAATTAATATGAGTTATATTACAATGGTATCAGGATCAGCACAGTTTAAAGGTTAACATCAGAGAGAATCCAGCTTTTCATTTAGAATTCTAATAATTTGGCACAATTTTCAACGTTTAGATTTCTCTTTAACTCTCCTAATTTTAAAACATTACAGTTTGCTAGGTATTGCCTGTTAATTAGTAGTTCTCTATAGTTTGTAATAAATGTTGCCCCTACCTCTGCTATCCTGACTGCTACTAGGTCTTGGTGATGACTTGTCATAGCCCTGTAAAGAAGAACAAATTAATGTCAATGTGTTCTGACAGATTGAGGAAAAGTTTAATGCATTCAGACATATTCAGGGAAAACTGATGCATCTAAACAGATTCAGAGTAAATTTTGAAGTATTTAGACAGATTCAGAGAATATTTTTTATGCATATAGACAAATTCAGAGATAATTGGAATGCATTCATTTAAATAAACTCAGCCTTTTTGATTGGCCACAAACCCAATTTTTCTACAGGCCAAAATGATCTTAAATAAAATTTTCCGAAAGGTCTGTGGCTGCAAAAGATTATGATGAAGAGGAAATGTATATAAATTTAGACCAAACATTTCTATACATTCAGACAAAAAATTCAATCCATTCGAACAAATTCAGAGAAAATTTGCTTGACAATTTGTTTTAAAAGTGATTTCATTACTAGTACTGCATTGTAAACCCATAAATCTTGAATAATTTTAATTCCAACAAAATTTAAAGGGTCCTACCCCTTACATTGTTAAACACAGATTAGAAACCCTGCCAATCCAACATACCATACTCTAAATAGATATAACATCTGGCATGAGTGCCAATGAGACAACTCTCCATCCAAGTCACAATTATAAAAGTAAACCATTATAGGTCAAGGTATAGTCTTCAACAAGCTTAGTTCAAAATGTTCCAGAATCGGTATTATTTCCCACCCATTTATTCCCAATAAACCAATCAAATAACTTGTCTTAGCTGTCAATCATTACTCCCAACCAACTCCTAAAACAGCAGAGATATCATACCCAAGAACCCAATCAAATGACTTGTCTTAACTGTCAATCATTACTCCCAACCAACTCCTAAAACAGCAGAGATATCATACCCAATAACCCAATCAAATGACTTGTCTTAGCTGTCAATCATTACTCCCAACCAACTCCTAAAACAGCAGAGATATCATACCCAAGAACCCAATCAAATGACTTGTCTTAGCTGTCAATCATTACTCCCAACCAACTCCTAAAACAGCAGAGATATCATACCCAATAACCCAATCAAATAACTTGTCTTAGCTGTCAATCATTACTCCCAACCAACTCCTAAAACAGCAGAGATATCATACCCAATAACCCAATCAAATAACTTGTCTTAGCTGTCAATCATTACTCCCAACCAACTCCTAAAACAGCAGACATATCATACCCAATAACCCAATCAAATAACTTGTCTTAACTGTCAATCATTACTCCCAACCAACTCCTAAAACAGCAGAGATATCATACCCAATAACCCAATCAAATAACTTGTCTTAGCTGTCAATCATTACTCCCAACCAACTCCTAAAACAGCAGAGATATCATACCAAGAACCCAATCAAATGACTTGTCTTAGCTGTCAATCATTACTCCCAACCAACTCCTAAAACAGCAGAGATATCATACCCAATAAACCAATCAATAAACTTGTCTTAGCTGTCAACCATTACTCCCAACCAACTCCTAAAACAGCAGAGATATCATACCCAATAACCCAATCAAATAACTTGTCTTAGCTGTCAATCATTACTCCCAACCAACTCCTAAAACAGCAGAGATATCATACCCAATAACCCAATCAAATAACTTGTCTTAGCTGTCAATCATTACTCCCAACCAACTCCTAAAACAGCAGACATATCATACCCAATAACCCAATCAAATAACTTGTCTTAGCTGTCAATCATTACTCCCAACCAACTCCTAAAACAGCAGACATATCATACCCAATAACCCAATCAAATAACTTGTCTTAGCTGTCAATCATTACTCCCAACCAACTCCTAAAACAGCAGACATATCATATCCAAGAACCCAATCAAATAACTTGTCTTAACTGTCAATCATTACTCCCAACCAACTCCTAAAACAGCAGAGATATCATACCCAATAACCCAATCAAATAACTTGTCTTAGCTGTCAATCATTACTCCCAACCAACTCCTAAAACAGCAGAGATATCATACCCAAGAACCCAATCAAATGACTTGTCTTAGCTGTCAATCATTACTCCCAACCAACTCCTAAAACAGCAGAGATATCATACCCAATAACCCAATCAAATGACTTGTCTTAGCTGTCAACCATTACTCCCAACCAACTCCTAAAACAGCAGAGATATCATACCCAAAAACCAATCAAATAACTTGTCTTAGCTGTCAATCATTACTCCCAACCAACTCCTAAAACAGCAGAGATATCATACCCAATAACCCAATCAAATAACTTGTCTTAGCTGTCAATCATTACTCCCAACCAACTCCTAAAACAGCAGAGATATCATACCCAATAACCCAATCAAATAACTTGTCTTAGCTGTCAATCATTACTCCCAACCAACTCCTAAAACAGCAGAGATATCATACCCAATAACCCAATCAAATAACTTGTCTTAGCTGTCAATCATTACTCCCAACCAACTCCTAAAACAGCAGAATATCATACCCAAAACCAATCAAATAACTTGTCTTAGCTGTCAATCATTACTCCCAACCAACTCCTAAAACAGCAGAGATATCATACCCAATAACCCAATCAAATAACTTGTCTTAGCTGTCAATCATTACTCCCAACCAACTCCTAAAACAGCAGAGATATCATACCCAAGAACCCAATCAAATAACTTGTCTTAGCTGTCAATCATTACTCCCAACCAACTCCTAAAACAGCAGAGATATCATACCCAATAACCCAATCAAATAACTTGTCTTAGCTGTCAATCATTACTCCAACCAACTCCTAAAACAGCAGAGATATCATACCCAATAACCCAATCAAATAACTTGTCTTAGCTGTCAATCATTACTCCCAACCAACTCCTAAAACAGCAGACATATCATACCCAATAACCCAATCAAATAACTTGTCTTAGCTGTCATCATTACTCCCAACCAACTCCTAAAACAGCAGAGATATCATACCCAATAACCCCAATCAAATAACTTGTCTTAGCTGTCAATCATTACTCCCAACCAACTCCTAAAACAGCAGAATATCATACCAAGAACCCAATCAAATAACTTGTCTTAGCTGTCAATCATTACTCCCAACCAACTCCTAAAACAGCAGAGATATCATACCCAATAACCAATCAAATAACTTGTCTTAGCTGTCAATCATTACTCCCAACCAACTCCTAAAACAGCAGAGATATCATACCCAAGAACCCAATCAAATAACTTGTCTTAGACTGTCAATCATTACTCCCAACCAACTCCTAAAACAGCAGAATATCATACCCAATAACCAATCAAATAACTTGTCTTAGCTGTCAATCATTACTCCCAACCAACTCCTAAAACAGCAGAGATATCATACCCAATAACCCAATCAAATAACTTGTCTTAGCTGTCAATCATTACTCCCAACCAACTCCTAAAACAGCAGAATATCATACCCAATAACCCAATCAAATAACTTGTCTTAGCTGTCAATCATTACTCCCAACCAACTCCTAAAACAGCAGAGATATCATACCCAATAACCCAATCAAATAACTTGTCTTAGCTGTCAATCATTACTCCCAACCAACTCCTAAAACAGCAGAGATATCATACCCAAGAACCCAATCAAATAACTTGTCTTAGCTGTCAATCATTACTCCCAACCAACTCCTAAAACAGCAGAGATATCATACCCAATAAACCAATCAAATAACTTGTCTTAGCTGTCAATCATTACTCCCAACCAACTCCTAAAACAGCAGAGATATCATACCCAATAACCCAATCAAATAACTTGTCTTAGCTGTCAATCATTACTCCCAACCAACTCCTAAAACAGCAGAATATCATACCAATAACCCAATCAAATAACTTGTCTTAGCTGTCAATCATTACTCCCAACCAACTCCTAAAACAGCAGACATATCATACCCAATAACCCAATCAAATAACTTGTCTTAGCTGTCAATCATTACTCCCAACCAACTCCTAAAACAGCAGAGATATCATACCCAATAACCCAATCAAATAACTTGTCTTAGCTGTCAATCATTACTCCCAACCAACTCCTAAAACAGCAGAGATATCATACCCAAAACCCAATCAAATAACTTGTCTTAGCTGTCAATCATTACTCCCAACCAACTCCTAAAACAGCAGAGATATCATACCCAAAAACCAATCAAATAACTGTCTTAGCTGTCAATCATTACTCCCAACCAACTCCTAAAACAGCAGAGATATCATACCCAAAACCAATCAAATAACTTGTCTTACTGTCAATCATTACTCCCAACCAACTCCTAAAACAGCAGACATATCATACCCAAAACCCAATCAAATACTTGTCTTAGCTGTCAATCATTACTCCCAACCAACTCCTAAAACAGCAGAATATCATACCAATAACCAATCAAATAACTTGTCTTACTGTCAATCATTACTCCCAACCAACTCCTAAAACAGCAGAATATCATACCCAAAACCCAATCAAATAACTTGTCTTAGCTGTCAATCATTACTCCCAACCAACTCCTAAACAGCAGAGATATCATACCAATAACCCAATCAAATAACTTGTCTTAGCTGTCAATCATTACTCCCAACCAACTCCTAAAACAGCAGAATATCATACCCAATAACCCAATCAAATACTTGTCTTAGCTGTCAATCATTACTCCCAACCAACTCCTAAAACAGCAGACATATCATACCCAATAACCAATCAAATAACTTGTCTTAGCTGTCAATCATTACTCCCAACCAACTCCTAAAACAGCAGAATATCATACCAATAACCCAATCAAATAACTTGTCTTACTGTCAATCATTACTCCCAACCAACTCCTAAACAGCAGAGATATCATACCCAAAACCCAATCAAATAACTTGTCTTACTGTCAATCATTACTCCCAACCAACTCTAAACAGCAGAGATATCATACCCAAACCCAATCAATAACTTGTCTTAACTGTCAATCATTACTCCCAACCAACTCCTAAAACAGCAGACATATCATACCCAATAACCCAATCAATAACTTGTCTTAGCTGTCAATCATTACTCCCCAACTCCTAAAACAGCAGAATATCATACCCAATAACCCAATCAAATAACTTGTCTTAGCTGTCAATCATTACTCCCAACCAACTCCTAAAACAGCAGAGAATCATACCCAATAACCCAATCAAATAACTTGTCTTAGCTGTCAACATTACTCCCAACCAACTCCTAAAACAGCAGAGATATCATACCCAAAACCCAATCAAATAACTTGTCTTAGCTGTCAATCATTACTCCCAACCAACTCCTAAAACAGCAGAATATCATACCCAAACCCAATCAATAACTTGTCTTACTGTCAATCATTACTCCCAACCAACTCCTAAAACAGCAAATATCATACCCAATAACCCAATCAAATAACTTGTCTTACTGTCAATCATTACTCCCAACCAACTCCTAAAACAGCAGAATATCATACCCAATAACCCAATCAAATAACTTGTCTTAGCTGTCAACATTACTCCCAACCAACTCCTAAAACAGCAGAATATCATACCCAATAACCCAATCAAATAACTTGTCTTAGCTGTCAATCATTACTCCCAACCAACTCCTAAAACAGCAGAGATATCATACCCAAAACCCAATCAAATACTTGTCTTAGCTGTCAATCATTACTCCCAACCAACTCCTAAAACAGCAGAGATATCATACCAAGAACCAATCAAATAACTTGTCTTAGCTGTCAATCATTACTCCCAACCAACTCCTAAAACAGCAGAGATATCATACCCAAAACCCAATCAAATAACTTGTCTTAGCGTCAATCATTACTCCCAACCAACTCCTAAAACAGCAGAATATCATACCCAATAACCAATCAAATAACTTGTCTTAGCTGTCAATCATTACTCCCAACCAACTCCTAAAACAGCAGAATATCATACCCAATAACCCAATCAAATAACTTGTCTTAGCTGTCAATCATTACTCCCAACCAACTCCTAAACAGCAGAATATCATACCCAAAACCAATCAAATAACTTGTCTTAGCTGTCAATCATTACTCCCAACCAACTCCTAAAACAGCAGAATATCATACCCAATAACCAATCAAATACTTGTCTTAGCTGTCAATCATTACTCCAACCAACTCTAAAACAGCAGAGATATCATACCCAAACCCAATCAAATAACTGTCTTAGCTGTCAATCATTACTCCAACCAACTCCTAAAACAGCAGAGATATCATACCCAATAAACCAATCAAATAACTTGTCTTAGCTGTCAATCATTACTCCCAACCAACTCCTAAAACAGCAGAATATCATACCCAATAACCCAATCAAATAACTTGTCTTAAGCTGTCAATCATTACTCCCAACCAACTCCTAAAACAGCAGAATATCATACCCAATAACCCAATCAAATAACTTGTCTTAGCTGTCAATCATTACTCCCAACCAACTCCTAAAACAGCAGAATATCATACCCAAAACCCAATCAAATAACTTGTCTTACTGTCAATCATTACTCCCAACCAACTCCTAAAACAGCAGAGATATCATACCCAATAACCCAATCAAATAACTTGTCTTAGCTGTCAATCATTATCCCAACCAACTCCTAAAACAGCAGAGATATCATACCCAATAACCCAATCAAATAACTTGTCTTAGCTGTCAATCATTACTCCCAACCAACTCCTAAAACAGCAGAGATATCATACCCAATAACCCAATCAAATAACTTGTCTTAGCTGTCAATCCATTACTCCCAACCAACTCCTAAAACAGCAGAATATCATACCCAAAACCCAATCAAATAACTTGTCTTAGCTGTCAATCATTACTCCCAACCAACTCCTAAAACAGCAGACATATCATACCCATAACCCAATCAAATAACTTGTCTTAGCTGTCAATCATTACTCCAACCAACTCCTAAAACAGCAGAATATCATACCCAATAACCCAATCAAATAACTTGTCTTAGCTGTCAATCATTACTCCCAACCAACTCCTAAAACAGCAGAGATATCATACCCAAGAACCCAATCAAATAACTTGTCTTAGCTGTCAATCATTACTCCCAACCAACTCCTAAAACAGCAGACATATCATACCCAATAACCCAATCAAATAACTTGTCTTAGCTGTCAATCATTACTCCCAACCAACTCCTAAAACAGCAGAGATATCATACCCAATAACCCAATCAAATAACTTGTCTTAGCTGTCAATCATTACTCCCAACCAACTCCTAAAACAGCAGACATATCATACCCAATAAACCAATCAAATAACTTGTCTTAGTGTCCATCATTACTCCAACCAATCCTAAAAACAGCAGACATATCTACCAAACCCAATCAAATAACTTGTCTTAGCTGTCAATCATTACTCCAACCACTCCTAAAAAGCAGAGATTCATACCATACCCAATCAATATTGTCTTTGTGTCAATATTACTCCACCAACTCTAAAACGCAGAGATATCATACCAAAAACCAATCAATAACTTGTCTTAGCTGTCAATCATTATGTGCTAGCGTGTATTTATTCACGATTGAATAAATACCGTTATGATTTTGTAATGTATATTTTATTTCCGATTTGAATTTGCTTTTAATAAAGATGATTTAAGTCATAATTATATTTGTGTTTTCGTTTTCAAATAGATTAATTACGGATTGTAATTAATTATGAGTGGTGCTATTCGTATTTTATATTCACGGACTTTGACGATTGACTAGTTCGGCCTTGATTGTTACTCACTTCTACTATTCTGATGGTCAGTGTTTTACGCTTGATTTGACCGCACACTTTCTGCTATTTCATTGGTTATATATCTTTTGGCGGTTTATTTATATTAAGTCTATATTCAATTGTGGATTGATGTTCAAACCGAACAGACGTTTCTTATACTTTATTTGCTGTTTCATATTTTGTACTATTTGTATTGGAGGAATTCCACGATTATTTCAGGTCAGTTTGCTTACTTATCTCTTTAGATATTCTGTCTTTATCTTACTTTCATTGTAATTTTATTACCGGATTAATCAGTATTTCACGCATGAGTAACTTTCCATTTTAGCATGAATTCGTAGTAAGAATGTGTATCGTGTGATTGGTGAATGAATGTTGTAAACTATTTAAAAGGTTAACGTAACTTTTATAACAGGCACATTATTGATTTACATTTGAGCTACATAATTTAAGCCTGGAAATAAATAGAGTAAATATAAACGTATTGAATGCCGAATATTTGAGCAGAATGAGTCCGAGAGTAAATGAGTAAAATGTTAACTTGATAAATACTTTTCAGAGTCTTTATAATATTTTTGTCTCCGATAGATAGATTTTAAGTACTTTATAAGTCTGTGCATAGTAACTATAATTTAGTATTTGTTATACAGGTATTTGACAGAGTTCTGCATATGATGTAGATATACGTAGAGGCATAACCTTTGTACCTCATACGAGGTAAGAATGAGTGTTCATTTGTAGTTGCTTATTATTTTATTAGCTTAGTTATTTTGCTTTGTTTAGCTTAGCTTAGCTTTATTAGTTAACTGCTTTTTGGTATTGGCTTAATTAATGCTTATTTTGCTTAGACTGTTTGTTTATAGTTTTAACGGCTAATTCGTATATTATAATGTTTTGTTAAATGAGAAACTATGTTTCTATTTTGCTTTTCTGACAAGTTAAATTCTGTTTCGGATGTCACAGAAAGTTATATTTTGATTAGATAAGGTTAATTGCACATTTTGGTAATTTCATGAACTGTGACGTATTTTACAGTAAATTGGTTAATTATTTTGAGTACACATGTACATATTACGTAAATTTATCAGATTGATATAATACATGTTTTAAAAGAATTGATTTATATACATTGTTATTAAATGTAATATTATATTACAGGGTTTCTTTTGATGCTTCATTGATTAATAAAACTATCTAGAACCCTATACATAGTCAACTATTATTTACGCCCAGATAGTGCGACTACAATTACTCCCAACCAACTCCTAAAACAGCAGACATATCATACCCAAGAACCCAATCAAATAACTTGTCTTAGCTGTCAATCATTACTCCCAACCAACTCCTAAAACAGCAGAGATATCATACCCAATAACCCAATCAAATAACTTGTCTTAGCTGTCAACCATTACTCCCAACCAACTCCTAAAACAGCAGACATATCATACCCAATAACCCAATCAAATAACTTGTCTTAGCTGTCAATCATTACTCCCAACCAACTCCTAAAACAGCAGAGATATCATACCCAATAACCCAATCAAATAACTTGTCTTAACTGTCAATCATTACTCCCAACCAACTCCTAAAACAGCAGAGATATCATACCCAATAACCCAATCAAATGACTTGTCTTAACTGTCAATCATTACTCCCAACCAACTCCTAAAACAGCAGAGATATCATACCCAATAACCCAATCAAATAACTTGTCTTAACTGTCAATCATTACTCCCAACCAACTCCTAAAACAGCAGACATATCATACCCAATAACCCAATCAAATAACTTGTCTTAGCTGTCAATCATTACTCCCAACCAACTCCTAAAACAGCAGACATATCATACCCAATAACCCAATCAAATAACTTGTCTTAGCTGTCAACCATTACTCCCAACCAACTCCTAAAACAGCAGACATATCATACCCAATAACCCAATCAAATAACTTGTCTTAGCTGTCAATCATTACTCCCAACCAACTCCTAAAACAGCAGAGATATCATACCCAATAACCCAATCAAATAACTTGTCTTAACTGTCAATCATTACTCCCAACCAACTCCTAAAACAGCAGAGATATCATACCCAATAACCCAATCAAATGACTTGTCTTAACTGTCAATCATTACTCCCAACCAACTCCTAAAACAGCAGAGATATCATACCCAATAACCCAATCAAATAACTTGTCTTAACTGTCAATCATTACTCCCAACCAACTTCCTAAACAGCTGACATTATATACCCAATAAACCCAATCAAATAACTTGTCTTAGCTGTCAACGTACTCTCCAACCAACTCCTAAAACAGCAGACATATATACCAATAACCCAATCAAATAACTTGTCTTACTGTCAATCATTACTCCCAACCAACTCCTAAAACGCAGAATATCATACCCAATAACCCAATTTAAATTACTTTCTTAACTGTCAATCATCCTAACAACTTATAACGCAGATATCATATCCAATAATTCCAATCAAATACTTCTCTAAACTGTAACATATCCAACCACTCTAACGCAGAGATATCATCCCATACCAATCAAATAACTTTCTTAACTGTCAATATATCCCAACAATCCTAAAACACAGAATATTACCAATAACCAATCAATAACTTTCTTACGTACCTAAACATAACAACACAATAACTTCTTACGTCACATTCCCAACACCCTAAACAGCAAATATACAAAACCATCAATACTTGTCTTACTGTTTTTTTTCAAAATCAATTTCTACTCCAACAACTCTAAACAGCAGAATACAAACCACAAATTCTACTGTAACTTATCCAACAACTCCTAAAACACAAATACAATACATCAATACTCTTCTTCAACATTACTCCAACCACCTAAAACGAAATCCAACATCAATACTGTCTTACGTCAACATTACTCCACAACCTAAAACACAAATAACCCAAAACCCATCAATACTTTCTTACTCATCATACTCCCAACCACAACAAAATTCAAACCAATCATACTTGTCTATGCACATTATCCAACCAACTCCTAAACACGAACATACAACCATCAAATAACTTGTCTACTCACATTACCAACACTCCAAAACAAGAAACAAAACCATCAATAACTGTTTACGTCAACATACTCCAACCATAAAACAGCAGAATATCATACCAAACCAATCAAATAACTGTTTCTGCAACATTACTCCCAACCACTCCTAAAAGAGATTCATACCCTACCCATCAAATAACTGTCTTAGGTCAACATTACTCCACCAACTCAACAGCAGATATCATACCCAAACAATCAAATTTTCTTTCAACTTATCCACACTCAACGCAGAGATTCATACCAACATCAATACTTGTCTTACTCATCATACTCACCAACTCAAAACAGCAGAATATATACAAAACCATCATAATGTTAGCGTCATTCTCACCATCTAACGCAGATATAACCCAAACACAAAAACTGTCTAGTCAACATTACTCAATCCTAAACGCAGTTCATACCAAACCATCAAATGCTTACGTAACTACTCCCACAACAAACACAGATTACCCATACAATCAATATTCTAGCTGTCACATTACCCCAACACCTATCAAACAGCAGAGATATCATACCAAAACCCAATCAAATGACTTGTCTTAAGCTGTCAATCATTACTCCCAACCAATCCTAAAACAGCAGATTATCATACCAATAACCCAATCATATAACTTGTCTTAGACTGTCATTCATTACTCCAACCAACTCCTAAAACAGCAGACATATCATACCCAATAACCCAATCAAATAACTTGTCTTAGCTGTCAATCATTACTCCCAACCAACTCCTAAAACAGCAGACATATCATACCCAATAACCCAATCAAATAACTTGTCTTAGCTGTCAATCATTACTCCCAACCAACTCCTAAAACAGCAGACATATCATACCCAATACCCAATCAAATAACTGTCTTAGCTGTCAATCATTACCAACCAACTCTAAAACAGCAGAATATCATACCAATAACCAATCAAATACTTGTCTTAGCTGTCAATCATTACCCAACCAACTCCTAAAACAGCAACATATCAACCCAATAACCAATCAAATACTGTCTTGCTGTCAATCATTACTCCAACCACTCCTAAACAGCAGAATATCATACCCAAAACCAATCAAATAACTTGTCTTACTGTCAATCATTACTCCCAACCAACTCCTAAAACAGCAGAATATCATACCCAAACCAATCAAATACTTTCTTAGCTGTCAATCATTACCCAACCAACTCCTAAAACAGCAGAATATCATACCCAAAACCCAATCAAATACTTGTCTTAGCTGTCAATCATTACTCCACCAACTCCTAAAACAGCAGACATATCATACCCAAAACCCAATCAAATAACTTGTCTTAGCTGTCAATCATTATCCCAACCAACTCCTAAAACAGCAGACATATCATACCCAATAACCAATCAAATACTTGTCTTAGCTGTCAATCATTACTCCAACCAACCCTAAAACAGCAGAATATCATACCCAAAACCCAATCAAATAACTTGTCTTAGCTGTCAATCATTACTCCAACCAACTCCTAAAACAGCAGACATATCATACCCAATAACCCAATCAAATAACTTGTCTTGCTGTCAATCATTACTCCCAACCAACTCCTAAAACAGCAGACATATCATACCCAATAAACCAATCAAATAACTTGTCTTAGCTGTCAATCATTACTCCAACCAACTCCTAAAACAGCAGAATATCATACCCAATAACCCAATCAAATAACTTGTCTTAGCTGTCAATCATTATCCCAACACTCTAAAACAGCAGAATATCATACCCAATAACCCAATCAAATACTTGTCTTAGCTGTCAATCATTACTCCCAACCAACTCCTAAACAGCAGAATATCATACCCAATAACCAATCAAATAACTTGTCTTAGCTGTCAATCATTACTCCCAACAACTCCTAAAACAGAGAATATCATACCAATAACCAATCAAATAACTTGTCTTAGCTGTCAATCATTACTCCAACCAACTCCTAAAACAGCAGAATATCATACCCAAGACCCATCAAATAACTTGTCTTAGCTGTCAATCATTACTCCAACCAACTCCTAAAACAGCAGACATATCATACCAATAACCAATCAAATAACTTGTCTTAGCTGTCAATCATTACTCCAACCAACCCTAAAACAGCGACATATCATACCCAATAACCCAATCAAATACTTGTCTTAGCTGTCAACTTATCCCAACCACTCCTAAAACAGCAGACATATCATACCAATAACCCAATCAAATACTTGTCTTGCTGTCAATCATTACTCCCAACCAACTCCTAAAACAGCAGACATATCATACCAAAAACCAATCAAAAACTTGTCTTAGCTGTCAATCATTACTCCCAACCAACTCCTAAAACAGCAGAATATCATACCCAAAACCCAATCAAATAACTTGTCTTGCTGTCAATCATTACTCCCAACCAACTCCTAAAACAGCAGACATATCATACCCAATAACCAATCAAATAACTTGTCTTAGCTGTCAATCATTACTCCCAACCAACTCCTAAAACAGCAGAGATATCATACCCAATAACCAATCAAATAACTTGTCTTAGCTGTCAATCATTCTCCCAACCACTCCTAAAACAGCAGACATATCATACCCAATAACCCAATCAAATAACTTGTCTTAGCTGTCAATCATTACTCCAACCAACTCCTAAAACAGCAGACATATCATACCCAATAACCCAATCAAATAACTTGTCTTAGCTGTCAATCATTACTCCCAACCAACTCCTAAAACAGCAGACATATCATACCCAATAACCCAATCAAATAACTTGTCTTAGCTGTCAATCATTACTCCCAACCAACTCTAAAACAGCAGAGATATCATACCCAATAACCCAATCAAATAACTTGTCTTAGCTGTCAATCATTACTCCCAACCAACTCCTAAAACAGCAGAATATCATACCCAATAACCAATCAAATAACTTGTCTTGCTGTCAATCATTACTCCCAACCAACTCCTAAACAGCAGACATATCATACCCAATAACCCAATCAAATAACTTGTCTTAGCTGTCAATCATTACTCCCAACCAACTCCTAAAACAGCAGAATATCATACCAATAACCCAATCAAATAACTTGTCTTAGCTGTCAATCATTACTCCCAACCAACTCCTAAAACAGCAGACATATCATACCCAATAACCCAATCAAATAACTTGTCTTAGCTGTCAATCATTACTCCCAACCAACTCCTAAAACAGCAGACATATCATACCCAATAACCCAATCAAATAACTTGTCTTAGCTGTCAATCATTACTCCCAACCAACTCCTAAAACAGCAGAGATATCATACCCAATAACCCAATCAAATAACTTGTCTTAGCTGTCAATCATTACTCCCAACCAACTCCTAAAACAGCAGAGATATCATACCCAATAAACCAATCAAATAACTTGTAACCAATCAATACTCCCAGAAAAGCAGACATTACTGTACCTGAACATGAAGAGAATTCTTAAGTCGTTGTTGTAGTTCTGCTACTTCTTCTGTTGCTTTACGATCCAGTCCGTGTGGATGGGGGTCCTCACCTACAAGTCAGAATACTCATATTTAATAATGTACAGCACAAGTAAAAAATTCAATTACTGAAAATTCAGAAGCTATTGATTGCATACATTTTTCATGGATTAACAAAATTGTGAGTTTAATAATTGTGATTACAAAAAATCTGCATAAAGATCTATGTTTCAGTTATCAAAATGCCAAATTTTATTATAGCTATACTCACCCAGTCACATTATTAGCACTACTAAAAACCTTGCAATAACTTCTGAATTATCAGAAGCACCTAATATTTATCATTTTACAAGTATTTACTAAAATTTAATTGTGCACGTACAGCCATTTCTATAGGACTCTTACTACATTTGAAGTTCTACTTACTTTCTGAATGAGAGACAGGTGTTGTGTGACTGGTTTCCACTGCTACTGGTTCCTCAGTACTGGCCACAGAAGAGACAGACGGACGGCGAATAGAATATGTACATTTTACTGGAACAACTGTGAGAAATATAAAATTAGTTCAAGTCTTTGTATGAGAGAGATAGGCAGAGTTCAATCTAATAAGACTACCGTTAATATCGTTAAATAAGCCGGGTTTTTAATTACATGAGCAACACGACGGGTGCCACATGTGGAGCAGGATCTGCTTACCCTTCCAGAGCACCTGAGATCACCCCACGTTAAAATGTCTTTTTTTTTTTTATAATTTTATTTGTCTTTTTCTTTTTCAGCCATGGCGTTGTCAGTTTATTTTCAACCTTTGAGTTTAAATGTCCCTCTGGTATCTTTCGTCCCTCTTTTCTAAAGCATACTTTTCAGTGTTGTTATAATTTCTGTGAACAGTGCATGTTGAAATTTGATTACTTGAGCTGTAACACCACTGTCCTAAGTTAGGAGGGTTGAGCAATCAGATTCATTTTCAACCCACAATATTCTTTATGTCCCTGTAGCACATCAGGAGTTGTAAAACAGTTGTTACTGATAGTATATGTGTAATTTTTTTTTTGCTAAATTGTATTTCTCGAATCGAGCTGTTTGTTAAGATATTGTTTGAATTGTTTTACTTTTTTCATGGCTAGGACTATTCTATTCC
The DNA here is from genome assembly GCA_019925275.1 of Mytilus edulis. Lineage (NCBI taxonomy): Eukaryota > Metazoa > Mollusca > Bivalvia > Mytilida > Mytilidae > Mytilus > Mytilus edulis. The sequence goes on along the minus strand of CM034358.1, from coordinate 22,916,948 downwards.
CCTATATAAGGAATCAATGAATATACATACCTTCACCAAACTGTGATATTTCCTGCAAAAACCAAAAGCAAATGTTTAATAAAATGAGTATATAATAAACTGATTTTCATAAAAAACAAGAATGTGTCCTCAGTACACGAATGCCCCATACACACTATCATTTTCTATGTTCATTGGACCGTGAAATTGGAGTAATATCTCTAATTTGGCATTAAAATTAGAAAGATCATATCATAGGGAACATGTGTACCAAGTTTGAAGTCGATTGGACTTCAAAAATTACCTTGACCAAAAACTTTAACCTGAAGCGGGACAGACGGACGAACGGACGGATGGACGGACAGACGAATGGACGCACAGACCAGAAAACATAATGCCCCTCCACTATCGTAGGTGGGGCATAAAAATACTTACATATAATATAGTGTTTAATACAAGCTCATGAATGATAAAGATTGATCTTCTGTTATATTGTATATGCATTGTCAGGAGCCTGCAATTCAGTGGTTTTTGTTTGTTACCTACTGTAAAAACATAATTTTTGTGGAGTTAATATTTGTCGTTTTGTCTCTATATAAGATTTCATGGGGATTTAATTTCGTGATTTCTTTAAACGGAGGTGATATTATATGTATTTAAATATTTTCGTGGAGGTTTTAATTTCGTGGATATATTCTTTCCACGAAATAAAAAAAAAATTAAATCCTCCTTGAAAAAATTTCTGCTTTTACAGTATTTGTTTTTTGTTACTTATTTTGCACATAAATAAGGGCAATAGTTTTTTTCCTTTGAATTATTTAAAATTTGTTATTTCCAGGCCTTTTATTGTTGACAATGCAGTATGGGCTTTGCTCATTGTTGAAGGCCATGAGGTGACCTAAAGTTGATATTTTTGTAAGTCATTTGGTCTCTTGTGGAGAGTTGTCTCATTGGCATTCATACACATCTTCTTCTCTATTTTGAGTCAATTAACAGATCGCTGGACAATTGGCCATTACAGAATTTAATGGACTATGGATAATTTGATTGTTCATACCCCAAAATAAAAAAACGCCACAATATTGGTTGAATTTCTATAAAATATAACCCAGAATGCATTAGACTCTGAAACAGAAGTATCTGTATCATTATCTTACAGGATGAGAACAAGTTTACTTTTTCATCATAAAGCTAGTTTTCTTGACATAATTGTTTTACATTTAGTCATGTAGCTTTTAATTTTGACATTTGATTAGGAACTGTCTGTTATGAATATTCCTAGAAGTTTGCCTTTTATACACCATTTTACCAAACAAGTTTTGTTCAATGTTGAGCCCATAAGATGATTAATAGCTGTCAACATCATATCAAACATCCGATGTTTTACCTCACAAGCGCTCCACTTACTTTTTTAAGATAATCAGAATCATACAAAAATCGTGTTGTCCGACTTAAATCTTCATCCATCTTTCTTTCACTGACAAAATGCTGAAAAATTAAATAATTTTAGCTTCAAACAAGAGAACTTTGATGCTTATTTTATCATAAGAATTTCCAAATCATCAAACCACTTTAGACAATTTGAAAATGTAAAATAAAATTTTGTGTTTTTTTTTGTTTTGTTTTCTGTGTTGATGTGGTTTTTTTTGTTGTATCAATAGTTTTTAGTTTAACCAAAAATTAAAAGATTGAAGAACATAAAGGTTACACACAATAATTAGAGATAAAGAGCGCTATCTCTTTCCTCTGGATTCCCAATGTCATTGAAAATTTTATGTACCTCCTAAGGGAAACAACTAAAAATAAATAACTAATCTATAATACTAAAATTACGAGGTCCAATTTGTCAGCCGTCATCACGTAAAAACGACGAATCAAAGAATTCAACTTTATATATAACTAATATAGTACAAAGGTGTAGATTAAAAATTACACCACTCCAGGCCCTTTTGTTGTCCACGTAATTAGTATTGCCAATAATTAAGAAGTTCCGGATCGAGTCCGATACCGATACCAATAGTATATTCACCTGTTACCTATTACCTTATATGTACGCTCCGCATCTGACAGGCTCACCACCAAACGGTGTATTCAGGATTAATTTGCTACATACACGGGTCATAATCACAGGATTGACACTACTAAATTGTAGTATTTTAATCAGTAAGACTTTCTAAGATAACAATACGAATACTAAACATCTGGACTAAAAATAAGGCGTATAGGTACAGTTTTCAATTTGTTAGCGGGCATGACGTAAAACAGCGAATCAAAGAATTCAACTTTATTTATAACTAATATAGGACAATGCTGTTGATTAAAAAATACTCCATTCCAGGACCTTTTGTTTTCCAAATAATTAATATTACCAATAATTGATAAGTTCCAGTTCGACGGGTTCAAACAGAAAGATTTGAAAACAGAGAAAACTGTGTATCTTATAATCGGCATGACTTTATCAGATGACAATACTTATACTAAAATAAGGCTTGCGCAAAGTTATATACTTTAATTCAGTCACAGACCCGCGATATCACGGGTGTGTTCTAGTAACAGTGTATGATTTCTAACCGTCGAAATGTCAGACAAAATATTCGGTCAGACAGAAATTTTTAGATTTTTCAGTTGAACTTTTTTGGTCAGACAGACAATAAAAAAGTTTAGCACAGACTGTTATAACTGGGTCAATTACACAAATACTGGCATTGGCCAATAGATTATTAAATATAAGAATTACCTTAACATCAGCTCTAAGTTGAGCTATCTGTTTATCATCCATTCTGTCAGCCCTATCTATGTTCTTTTTAAGGTCAACAGCACTAGTCTGTCTCATGTGGAAGGCATCACCTAAAATATAGTAACGATTATATTAGGGTGAAGGTTTGGCACCAGCAAGCATATTTGATCATGCAACATGCTTTATGTGTCAGTCCAAAATATAGTAACGATTATATTAGGGTGAAGGTTTGGCACCAGCAAGCATATTTGATCATGCAACATGCTTTATGTGTCAAGCCTGTAGTTCAGTGGTTGTCGTTTGTTGCTGTATATCACATTTGTCTTTAGTTTTATCAATTGAAATATCTCACACTTTTCATATCAGGGTTCTGAATAGCTGTCTATATGGTATGGATTTTTCTCATTTTTGTAGACTATACAGTTGCCTATAGTTTCATACATCCACACTTCTTTTGAACTTAAGTTGATAGCTGTCTCATTGGCAATCATATCACATCTTCTTATTTTATATGAAATTTTGGCTACTTTTTGTTATACGCGACTTACATTAAATTTATAATGAATTTATGATTTCTTAACAGCCAGTGGCAAATATTAGACAACTATTCAGCAACAAGCATCAGATTGCCTTTTACTGTTGAAAATATTGTCAGGAATTTGACAGTAATATTTAGTTTATTTCATCTGCTTGTCCTACTATGGCCAATGATTTTGTTTTCTTGATCTTTCAAATCAAATTAAAAAGATTCTTTGTACATTACTAACTCCTTTCTCAAATTCAGAGATTATTAAGACTTGACTGACAGCAGTAAGAATATTAAGTGACAAATTTCTAAGCTAACAAACTTACTTGCTACAACCTTGACTTGGTCCATTTGTTGGATAAGTTCAACCTCTCTGTCATTTAAACTAAAAAAGAAAAATTATAGAAAAATAAGAAAAAAGAATTTAAACAAGAATGTGTCCCCAGTACACGGATGCCCCACTCGCACTATCATTTTCTATGTTCAGTGGACCGTGAAATTGGGGTCAGAACTCTAATTTGACATTAAAATTAGAAAGATCATATAATAAGGAACATATTTACTAAGTTTCAAGTTGATTGGACTTTAACTTCATCAAAAACTACCTCGACCAAAAACTTTAACCTGAAGCGGGACGAACGAACGAACGGACGGACTAACGAAAGAACGAAAGAACGGAGCCACAGACCAGAAAACATAATGCCCCTCTACTATCGTAGGTGGGGCATAAAAAAGTATGGTGTTAGCTTATTCCATGTTATGACATCGTACATTCTAATAAAATAGGGAATATGTCAAAGAAAAAAACTAACTGACCAAAGAGCAGATATGCTACTAAATTGAGAAAACCAAGTTTAATAATACTTCCCGTTAACGGGGGTATAAAAAGTAGCCTGAGATGGAATTATCACACGAAATTAATTTTTAATAATTTCAAGAAATGCTGCATACAAAACAAATAATTCTGTGAACTATAAAAAATCCTAGTTTTTATTTCGACATAACATAATTATCAATTGATATAAATTTTTAACAAGTTCAGGAAATGATGCATACAAATAATTCTATCGAAATTAAACCAGGTGCTCCGCAGGGTGCAGCTTTATACGACCTCAGTGGTTGAACCCTGAACAGTTGGGGCAAATTTGGTCACAATATTCAAGCTTGATTCTGTCTGAATTTGGATTGTTATCAAATTTTTGACATAATACAGGTTTTTGTCACAAAATTAATGTGGTCAAAGATCTAACAAATCTATTGCACAATACTGTGCAATTGAAGATTTCTTCTTGAAACTTTTCAAAAAAAAGGAAGCCCTTCAAAAAATGGTAAACAAAAAATCCCCCCCCCCCCCCCCCCCCCCAACTTTATAAAACCCCTTGGAGCAATATCCCTTAAAACTCAATCCCATGCTTTCCATTGCAGGATTGAACCTTGTAGTACAATTTCGAGAGATCCATACACTTAAACACAAAGTTATTGTCATGATTGTTTGGGAACTAGAAACATGCTTCTTTTTGGGCCTTTTTTGGCCCCTAAATCCAAAACTTAATCCAGCCTCCCCTTTGTTTATGGTACACTGTGGTACAATTTCAGAGAGATTCATACAATTATACATAAGTTATTGTCTTGAAACTAGAAAAATGCTTGTTTTGACCCCTTTTTGGCCCTTTTAAAATTCAAAAACTTTGGCCCATAACCCTAAAATTAATCCAAACCTTCTACTTGTGGTTTTAAACATTGCAGTATGATTTCAGAGCAATTGAAATACTTCTACACAAGTTATTATCCTGAAACTAGAAAAATGCTTGTTTTGGGCCCCTAATTACTAATCGGTTGGGACCATCATCCCCAAAATCGATCCCAACCTTCCTTTTGTGGTATTGAACCTTCTGAAAAAATTTCATGAAGATCTATTCACTTAAACTAAAGTTATTATCCAGAAACCAATGTGTCTTCGGATGACGACGATGCAGACGACGACATCATACCATTATACGATCCCAAATTTTTTTTGGGGTCGTATAAAAAATTGACCCTTCTTTTTGGCAAACAAATAATGTCAAATTTTGTCAATAATTTCTCAATTTTCATCAATTTGTATCTTACCAGCTCCTCATTTCATCAAAGACGGATTTAATTCGTTTGTAGTTTTTATCAACCTCTTCGTCCAGTATCAAACGGTATCTTTCTAACGACACTGTTTGTCTGTGCAAGTCCTTCACTGATTTCTCTAAAGCTGGAAAAACAAATTCAAGTTGTACTATAAATGATAGCATTTTTCAAATTGTAGTCATTTTTTTAAGTGAATTATCTTTCTTTTCAATCTCATTAAAATCAAATCTGTTAAGAGCTATTCCAGATAAAAATGTATGCAGGGGTTGGAAGGCCGTTTTTGTCAGCACCCGCCACCCACTGTCCCAGACAATTTAATTGAGAATTATAGTGCATTATAGTGTGAAAAGTTGCTCTGATACCCATCACCCATGTATTATTAATATAATGTGCCTTCCAACCCCCCATACATTTTTTTCTGGAATAGCCCTAACCTATTTCAGGTTGAACTGATTGCTACGGAAAGTCTGTAATTATAAAAAATATTAGTTGTCATAAGAAAACAACCCTACAAAACAGACCAAAATGCATCTTTAATTTTGTATTTAAATGTTCCAAAATTAATCAAAGTATCATACATGTACTTGCTAAAGGTTGATTTCTATCCAATGAAACACAAATTTGGTGTATTTACTGTCTTCTGATTGGTTAAAATTATTAGTTTTATTTTCAATGTTGTCAATTTTGATGGCACGCCCACTCTGACATTGAGTATTCATACGCCAACATGTGTGTACGTTGTTTTTGTTAATATAAATTATATAAAAAGTTCTTTGCGCCTTAATTTTGATAGAATTTATTTATAATGAATGGCAATAAATTGAACCATAAAACTAATTTTTGACTCTTCACATTTTACATAATCCCCTTCGCGGATTATTCAATGTGAAGAGTCAAAAATTAGTTTTATGGTTCAATAAATTCAAAATAGAAAATAGCCATTCATTAAATAATTTGAATCCATAGCTTATCATTGTAAATTTTGATAAAACTAAAAATGCTGTCAGATCATCTCGACAACTTTTGTTTTGCTAAACATTGCTGACTATACAGTATGGGTTTTTCTCAATGTTGGAGGCCGCATGGTGACCACCCACTCATTTGAACTCTAATGGACAGTTGTCTCATTGACAATCATACCACACATCTCCTTAATTTTTTGTGCCAGTTACCAGTGTTAAATAAAATAGAGGTTTGTAAGTTTGTCTGTCTGTTCTCCATCAATCTTATTGATTCATGTTTTATGTAAAACAAGAATGTGTCCATAGTACACGGATGCCCCATCTGCACTATCATTTTCTATGTTCAGTGGACTGTGAAAATGGTGTAAATTCTCTAATATGGCATTAAAATTAGAAAGATCATGTCATAGGGAACATGTGTATTATGTTTCAAGTTGATTGGACTTCAACTTCATTAAAAACTGCCTCAACCAAAAAATTTAACCTGAAGCAGGAGAGACAGAAGGACGAACGGACAAATGGACGGACGCACAGACCAGAAAACATAATGCCCATAAATGGGGACATAAAACAAGAGGCTCTCAAGAGCCTGAATCGCTCACCTTAATTCTTTTGGTTAAATCTCTCATCAATGATTATTTTGGCTTTTCAATTTATTTAAATGTTTTTTGGATCGTCCTATTTTCTTCAAAAGCCAAAAAAAATAATCATTTTCTCCTATGTTCTATTTTAGCCATAGGAGCTATGTTTCTTGACATACAAGGAAATAAAATATAAAATTTATACTAGATACTCTGAAACTCATTTAGCCTAAGTTTGGCTGAAATTGATACAGCAGTTTCAAAGGAGAAGATTTTTTAAAGTAAGTCAACATGATGAACAAATTGTGAAAAAAGTCTTTAAAGGGCAATAACTCCTTAAGGGGTCAATTGACAATTTTGGTCAAATTGACTTAATTGAAGATCTTACTTTGTTGAACATTATTGCTGTTTACAGTTTATTTCTATCTATAATTATATTCAAGATAATAAACAAAAACAGCAAAATTTCCTTAAAATTATCAATTCAGGGGCAGGAACCCAACAACAGGTTGTCTGATTCATCTGAAAATTTCAGGGCAGATAGAAATTGACCTGATAAACAATATTACCCAACGTCAGATTTGCTCTAAATGCTTTGGTTTTTGAGTTATAAGCCAAAAACTGCATTTGACCCCTATGTTCTATTTTTAGCAATAGCGACCATGTTTGTTGATAGATCATAACTTCGGATACAATTTACAAACTAGATACCCTAAGGAACATTCAGTTAAAGTTTGGAAGTATTTGGCCCAGTAGTTTCAGAGGAGAAGATTTTTGTAAAAGATTACTAAGATTTACGAAAAATGGTTAAAAATTGACTATAAAGGGCAATAACTCCTAAAGGGGTCAACTGACCATTTCCGTCATGTTGACTTATTTGTAAATCTTACTTTGCTGAACATTATTGCTGTTTACAGTTTATCTCTATCTATAATAATATTCAAGATAATAACCAAAAACAGCAAAATTTCCTTAAAATTACCAATTCAGGGGCAGCAACCCAACAACAGGTTGTCTGATTCATCTGAAAATTTCAGGGCAGATAGATCTTGACCTGATAAACAATATTACCCAACGTCAGATTTGCTCTAAATGCTTTGGTTTTTGAGTTATAAGCCAAAAACTGCATTTGACCTCTATGTTCTATTTTTAGCAATGGCGACCATGTTTGTTGATAGATCATAACTTCGGATACAATTTACAAACTAGATACCCTAAGGAACATTCAATTAAAGTTTGGAAGTATTTGGCCCAGTAGTTTCAGAGGAGAAGATTTTTGTAAAAGATTACTAAGATTTACGAAAAATGGTTAAAAATTGACTATAAAGGGCAATAACTCCTAAAGGGGTCAACTGACCATTTCCGTCCTGTTGACTTATTTGTAAATCTTACTTTGCTGAACATTATTCCTGTTTACAGTTTATCTCTATCTATAATAATATTCAAGATAATAACCAAAAACAGCAAAATTTCCTTAAAATTACCAATTCAGGGGCAGCAACCCAACAACAGGTTGTCTGATTCATCTGAAAATTTCAGGGCAGATAGATCTTGACCTGATAAACAATATTACCCCATGTCAGATTTGCTCTAAATGCTTTGGTTTTTGAGTTATAAGCCAAAAACTGCATTTGACCTCTATGTTCTATTTTTAGCAATGGCGACCATGTTTGTTGATAGATCATAACTTCGGATACAATTTACAAACTAGATACCCTAAGGAACATTCAATTAAAGTTTGGAAGTATTTGGCCCATTAGTTTCAGAGGAGAAGATTTTTGTAAAAGATTACTAAGATTTACGAAAAATGGTTAAAAATTGACTATAAAGGGCAATAACTCCTAAAGGGGTCAACTGACCATTTCCGTCCTGTTGACTTATTTGTAAATCTTACTTTGCTGAACATTATTCCTGTTTACAGTTTATCTCTATCTATAATAATATTCAAGATAATAACCAAAAACAGCAAAATTTCCTTAAAATTACCAATTCAGGGCAGCAACCCAACAACAGGTTGTCTGATTCATCTGAAAATTTCAGGGCAGATAGATCTTGACCTGATAAACAATATTACCCCATGTCAGATTTGCTCTAAATGCTTTGGTTTTTGAGTTATAAGCCAAAAACTGCATTTGACCCCTATGTTCTATTTTTAGCAATGGCGACCATGTTTGTTGATAGATCAAAACTTCGGATACAATTTATAAATTACATACCCTAAGGAACATTCAGTTAAAGTTTGAAAGTATTTGGCCCAGTAGTTTCAGAGGAGAAGATTCTTGAAATAGTTTACGACGACAGACGACGACGGACGCCAAGTGATGGCATAAGCTCACTTGTCCCTTCGGGACAGGTGAGCTAAAAACTAGATGTGTCAAAGCGAAACGAATGGTCCTGTCTCAAAAAGTTGAAAAATCTGCAATTTCAATAACAAATGTGGACACAAACTTAAACTTGATTTGTAACTCATCTCGGTTAACTCACATGCCAAAAATCATCCCAATATCTGAAAGTGTTTAGAAAAGAAGTCTTTATAACTGTGATTTTCAACAATTTATCAAAGTCCAAAGCCCGTAATTTAAACAATAAATAGCAGAGCAGAACAAAACTTAAACTTGATCTGTAACTTATCATGGTTAACTTACATACCAAAAATCAGCCCAATATCTGAAGGCGTTAAGAAAAAAAACTCTGTATAATGGTTTGTTGCGGAATGATGGAATGACGGAATTACGGAATTTTGGAATTTTGAATTACGGACAAGGGTAAAACTATATAGCACCGACATCTTTGTTGCGGGGCCATAAAAAGGGACTGTGTCAATAGGACATAGATGATGATGCCCCAATTTGCATATCATATAAAGTTATAAAGGGATAAAACTGAAGAACGGTTAAAGTGACGCTAACAAAATTTGTTATTGGTCTCCTTTTGTGGTAATAAGTATTATGTTTAAGTTTCATAACATTTGGTTGAGGCTAACAGAAACTTAAAATTCAGCAATGTTTCCATTTATGAAGTTACTCTAGAACAGTTAAAGAGACGCAACCAAAATTGAAACTTGATCTGTGTTTTGAGGTAGTAAGCATTGTGTATAAGTTTCATAACATTTGGTTCAGGCAAACTTAAGTAAGAGAACAGAAACCAAAATTTAGCAATTTTTCCATTTATAAAAGGCCAGTTAGAGAAGGAAACCAACTACGGAACGTATGGATGGACTTACATACATAGGGATAAGGGTAAAACTTAATGCCCCGTCACATGTAGGTTTTTATGGAACAGCTGATGCTATTTTCATTTGAAATCGACTTACTTTTGTGAATCTGTTTGGGCAGTGAGTGACCATCTGAACTTCTTTCACTCGCTGTTCTCGGCCTATCAGAACTTTTTTCACTTGCTGTTCTTTGTCTAAGTGAATGTGAAGCTGCAGAGAAAACATATAAAAAATTTAGCAGTTTTCACCTTAGGCATGTAAGGATCCTATATACATAAAATTGAGAATGGAAATGGGAAATGAGCCAAAGAGACAACAACCCGACCATAGAAAAAAACAACAGTAGAAGGTCACCAACAGGTCTTCAATGTAGCGAGAAATTCCCGCACACGGAGGCGTCCTTCAACTGGCCCCTAAACAAATATATACTTGTTCAGTGATAATGAACTAGTATACACATATTATTTTTTTAAATGCACTGAAATATTGTTTTTTTTTTAAATTCATAAGTTGTGTATTGGTCATTTTAATTTGTCATTCTTATAACTCTTGTATATATTTTCTGTTACCTTGCAATACAACAAGTCAAATGAATTCAAACCTTGCAAATAATGTCAGTAAACCACAAGTATTTTTGAAGTTCTCATTGAAAGATTTCCTTTTATTAATGAGCAAAAATGGTAGAATATCATGTAGTAAAATGACAGCATAGTAATAAATTCCACCGAGATAATCGTGATAATTTAGATTAAAACATTGAAATGTAAATGACCAGTACAGAGTATGAAAAGTGCCTTTGACCTCAATCTTCAAACAGATGTAGAATGGATTTGAATAGAGATATTTATAGAGATATATGACTCTGTGTACAAAGGCTATAGAAAATTTGTTAATTGTAAAACATATGAATTCCTTGTTCAACTTGACCCATGAAACCTATAAAAATTGGTATCCAACAAATAATAATGAATTCACAGTAATTTAAAATCCTTTCTACATATATCTTTTATTTTACCTGAATGATGTGTTCTAGAATGTGGGTGTGTTTGTCGCTGAGGGGCTGGGGGTTGTGATGAAATGTTTTCTGGCAGTGTGCTAACAACAGACTGACTCTTGGTCGATGATGATTGAGTTGATTTTGCATTGGATGGTTGTACTGGTTGACCACCGGTCAATGGTGATTGTGATTTATTTCGTGGAGTTGATGTTCCTGTTGCTATGGGCGACTGGGATTTTTTGCAACTAGGTCCTGAAGATGATGGATGTTGATCAGAACGAACAGATACCGATGCTGGTTTATCGGCAGTCCTTGTGGATGAATTATCTGCATGGCGTGAAAAGGTATTTGAATTCTGTGAATTTTTCGCTGGTGATACATGATTGAATTTAGCATTTTTCTGATTTGATACTGAATTCTGCGATGTGTTGGTAGGCGATACATTGTTGACTTTTGCATGTTTCTGAGACGACACAGAATTGTGTGATGTGTCGACAGGCGATACATGATTGGGTTTATCACATTCTGTTAGACTGGGGACTGTACACGTTGTTGGTGAGAGTGACAGACTGCTGACTGAGCTATCAATATCACTAATGGAGTTCGTCTTTACTGGCTCGGTGTCTGATTCTATGGAACCTGAAACATAGTCAAAAGTTTATTTGTACTCATGAAAACACAAGAGTCCACAGTAGATAAACTCATCATAGATACCAGGACTAAAATTTTACACTTACGCCAGATGGCATTTCATCTACAAAAGACTCATTAGTGACGCTGGAATCAAAAAATATTTCAAAGGCCAAATTAAGTACGCATTTGAAGAGCATTGACGACCAAAAATACCTAAAAATTTTGCAAAATACAGCTAAGCCTAAGGTTATCTATTCCTGAGGTGACCAAAGAATTCGATTACGTGTTGTAAGCTATCCCATAAGCAAAGAAAACGTAGCATTATTTTAGAAAATACCAAAACCCTAGTGATTGAGTTGAATCAGAATTAAAATACTACATAATATGGACATTTAGAGATCTTTGAGATCTTCTGCCAAAAAAAAAATTAAATCTTAACACATTTACCATTTGCAACAATTCCATTTGGAACAATTTCTGCTGAAGACACGTCTCCATTCACATGAGGAGAGTTGTCATTGGCAGGTTTTTTCTTTTTATTTCGTTTCTTTTTCGGGGCCTTATTCCCTGGATAATGCCATTCTTGTAAAGCTTGCTTGGCTCCATCTGAAATTTAAAACAGTATAAATCATTGTTTCATATCATAAATCATTCATGTGTTCACTAATTATCAGTTTAAAATACGTGAAAATATGGCAAAAAATCTATGGTAAGATAACCAAGACATATTGAATGCTATAATGATGGTTGTTTGTGTATTATAAATCACATAAATTATTGCGAGGTTTTTATTATTGCAAAAAAATGCATTACAGGGATCTCGCTAAGATGAGTCCATGAGTCCTGGACTCATGAAAATCTGTCTGGACTCACCATTTTCAAAACTGGTGAGTCCAAAAATTGAAATATTTTGTATAAACTGAACACAAATATCATTATTTCATTGCAAAAAATTAAATTTAATCTAAATTTAATGTCAGTTCATTACTCTATTAGGTCATGGAGACCAAAATAACATATTATATTAAAATAAAATATCTTCTCTTAACTGTTGAACTCACAATGGCCAAAAATGACGAGTCCCAGGACTCACCTTCAAAAATCCATAGTGAGAACCCTGGGTTTTAGTCGCAATAATTTAAACTCTAATTAAATAAATTAAACAGGACATTCTTGATATGGCAAAAATTAAATAAGCAAAAATAAAAATTGCATTTTAATCTAAAATGACAAAATCACAATAATTAATGCACAAAATAATAACTGAATTTACAGTATATAAAAATAAATGCTGATTAACAATTGTTTCCCTTCCTGTCAGGTGCCATAATAACTCACAAGGAGCAGATCCCAAATTTTTTTTGGTGGAGGGGTGTTTTATGTTTGTCTGTTTTTGTTGCTTTTTGTTTTTTTGTTAATTTTTTTAGGGGGAGGGGGGTCCTCAGAATTAGGAAAAAGAACAACTTATTTGGACACAAAATTGGCTATAATAAAATTAATTTAACCTTTAAGAACAGTTATATTACGAAGAGGAACTTATTTTGACAGGGGCACTTATTTTGACAGAGGCACTTATTTTGACACAAACTTGGCTGTAATTATATTTCAATATTACATTTTGTTTGTTTTTAAGGGTGCATCTCATCTAAATGTGAACCTGCATTTTACATTACACAGCCAATGTAGTGTTCTTTACATGATCAGTCGTGCTACTGTCAAGAAGATTTATTGCAAAATTGAAATTATTAGTAACTCATACCTTCAACATAGCCCTGTATAGCCTTCTCTACATCATAATCATAAAACTGTAAAACTAAGATTATCTCGTTATTACTTTTCCCAAGTACAACTTCACGGACTGCATTCACCTTGAAAAGAATAAGATTGACCTTTTAATAATACAGTGTAGCAGATTTGTGTAAATTTTTTTATATACAGGTAAATCTGTAAACTATTTTCAAATTCCTGGAATCTAATGAGCATGCATCAGGTGTCTTTCATATACAACTTTACTTTCAAAAGCATGGATATCTGTCCTTTGAACTTTGTGTCTTTATTAATTTTGTGCTTTGTGTGGATCATAAGTTAAGCCTTTTGTAAGTGATTTTTATAGGTTGTGATATTACATCAGTACCACGGTCTCAGGTTAGTGGAGGGTAGAGCACACACAAAATTGTTTAACTCCACCTTATTCTGTATGGGCCTGTTCCAAGTCAGGAGCCAGTAATTCTGTGATTATTGTTTTTAGCTGTATACATGTATCTTTTTTTTTTATTGTTTTGTCAGTTTTCTAGTTTGAACTGTCTGACATTCGTCATGTTTAGACCTTTATAGCTTGCTATGGATTATAGTTGTTGCTCATTGTTGAAGGTCAAACTCTGATCACTAATTGCTAATGTCTACCTCAGTTAGTCTCTAAAAGAGAGTTGTCTCATTGGCAATAATACCACATCTTTTAATTTTTATATTGTTTCCCAATTCATACCTTCTCTTTTATATTATCTTGTAGATGAGAGGTTTCTGCCATCACAGACTTAGTTCTGGGGTCAAAGTGTATAGAACCTGGATTATCTGCAAAAGAAAGAAAATAAACCAATCAGCATTGTTGTTATGTTATGTTCTTTGTTATGTTGGTAATGATTGGATAATGCCAAAATTTTGAGGTGATAAATCCACAATTAAGCATGTGCATCACAAGCATTGGCATTATCAAGAAATTAAAGAGTTCCTACTATAAGCAGACTTGAGGAGGAGGTTGCAAGATTAATTGCTGTTGATTTATTATTATTAGTGACGTTATAAGCCAAATATAGCACTGTGAAATTGAGGATAATAAAGGTTTTGCCAAATACAGCGAAGGTAATCTATTCCTGTAGTACAAATCCTAAATTCATAAATATGACCACATCAATTATGATATTTTATGTGCTGACTACTAGTCTTGGCCTGGCAATATTTTGAATAAGAAAAGTTATAAATAGTAAAAAAAATAAACAGAAGAATGTATACAAGGTTATAATGAGGACATGAATTTTCTGCAATTGTCAATGTTAACAAGGGCCACAACTCCAGAACTGTAAAAGACTCACTGCCCAAATTCCAACTCTGTCTAAGTTTTGATTTTTGGCATTGTTTATCATAAAATTTGCATGAGGCAAACTTAAGTTTAGAGTTCAGAGAAATGAATAAAATACTTCTTGTGGTAATTACAAAATGTATAAGACTTGTACATATAAAATCGTTTAAATTGTGTCAACATTTTTAGTATGAAGCACTTCTTATTTTCAAACTGATAACATGTCACGGTTAAAATAAATAAGAAACATTCAAATTCCCATGACTGACTTCCTCAACTACTCAAGAAAGATTTATTTATCTACTCTAAAGATCTTTAAGATCTAAAGTGATCAAAACAAAAGCAGAATACATCGTAAATATATGTTGTCTAAATGACCAATAGAAATGTGGAAAATATATACCGGTATCCTAATTGTTTAACACTTCTTCAAAGTTTGTATACATATTATAAAAAGTGTGGCTGTTTTAAATTATAACACAAAGAACAACAAATGTATATTTTTTTTGGGAACTCTCTTTTTTATTGTGTATTTAATCATCATGTTCATTTATATATATTTTTTGGTGTGAGTGTGGGAAGGGGGGGGTCTCTTTCAACAACAAAAATAAAAGCTGTGAGCTTCCTTGTAATTTTTCATATATAATACAAGAGCATCAGTGATAGATTCAGTATACTAAACAAATATGGATAACCCTATTTTCCTCTAAGGATTAAATATGGAAATAAAGAGCGATGTTAAAACTCGTTCCATTAATAATGCGCTCACAATCACAAGGAGCAATGTGTAACTCATTCCATTCATAACGTTCAACAATACGTAACAGCAAACCTCTAGTTTCTGAGCAGCTACGATTGATATAAAAAAAAATCATTTAAAGAGTTTTTTACAACATAGTTGTACTTAAGATCTTTAGCCATCTGTTGTAAGGTAAATACAATAGATTTAAATAATTCAATAGGAGTTTTTATCATGCAAATTGTTAATTGACGTCATATTGTTTACATTTCAAATTGATCTATAAGCATGTCGAGGCTTTCATCGGCTTTATTTATTATTTATAATATAAAAATTGATGTCAGTCTTTATGACAGGAAGTTTTCGGGAAATAGATATTACGTCTTCACCTGGGTGCCCTGAACTAATAAATGGTACCATTGAATAATTAATTTACCAATACAAAATTACTGTTATAAAAATGTTTGGGAGATATTAAATATGGATTGGAAATAACAGGGAAACCTTTACTAACCAAACCTTGTATAAACCAATTAAGGAATTACTGTTACACTTTTTCGGTCTACGAAGAAAAACCATCAAAAATGTGGTGAACACTGCATAACTTGTGACTTGTTCAGTGACAAATATCTCATGTATATTCATGATACTAGGCTACATTCAAAATGTTAATCAAGACTGATTATACATGTACATATATATACACACCTTCTATCTATTAGGTTGCAAAAAATCTGTATAATTAATTTTGAAAAAAATTGACAGATGTTTTTAAACTACTCTACATGCTCATGATCAATAGATTAAAGTTGACATACAATTATCAATTACTTACATTGACATTGTATGTATACAGTTATATTTACATACAGCAATACATGTTCAAATAGATTTTTATAACTTATCTAAGTACAGGTAGAGCTTTTCAATAAAAATGTCAAGAATTTAGACTGTTTTCATTTTTCAACTTTTAGAACAATATAAATCAATGGAAAAATGAGAAACACAAAAATTTAAATATTTCTAACATTTTGCTGAAGATATATAGTCTTTTGAAAATTAACAAGCTTCTGTCCAAGTTTCTAAAATTTCAAAAAGTTTTGACAGTTATTGTTTATATGAATACTAAAGATTGACAGATTTTGGGTACTATTTAGGAAAATAATCATTTATCATCCAAAATCTATTAGTTAGTATGAGCAAGCATTAATTTCAAGTTATTAAACCCCCGATAAGGGCCTTAGGCTATATATAGACACTTTTTTTTGCCCAATCTTTCACCACCCCTCTTTAAGACTTCAACTGAAGCAGTATACATAATAATCCTTTTATTTGAAGGAGTATACATGCAGTTTCGTATTTTTTACTTTTTTCTTCAAATGTCCTACTTGAAAAGTCCTGTTTTATCAAATTATGTTCTCTAAACAGTTCTAAACGCACCTTTATTTTCCATTTATGAACTAATATTTACCATGTTTAACATATTTGCTCAATTACGAAAAAAAAAAAAAAGTTATAGTACAACAACCTATAGTTACAAATGTAAATGACATACAAATCTTGTTTATAAAAAATACAAACCGGTTTAAACCTCAGTAACCGCACTGATATATATTCCCACATAATGACCTACTGATTCATGTACATTTCATATCAGTTTCCCACATGTAGGTGTTGGGAGAGATCTGGGACAAGTCCTGTACTTCACAACTTGTACATGTTGTAATTCTTTCCAATGTTGATTTTCAGGGTTAGGTTACTAAGGTACCATGATTTGATTACATTGTTTGGACCCTGCAAGGAATCTCAGTGACAGGAAAATTGGACAAAATTCTCTGTCATGAGATCTTTTTTAAGAAATGAGCAACATCCTAAAAGTGTTCAAGATAAATTATTGAACATGTCTGATGCTCATTTTGTGTAGTTTCTATTGCCCAAATAGAACAAAATCTTACCCGTCCAATAGTCATTACATGTATAGAAATTTGTCAAGACATGACAGGCGGGTATTTGGTCAAGTGATGAAAACTGGGACAGTCTCATTGTATTTTGAATCATGTAATTCAAATTTAGGCCTAAAATGTCATTACTGTGTACATGTAGCTTGTTCTTTAATTATATTGACATTTAATTTATTTCAGAAAAAGAAAATGATAAAAAAATGGCAATGAAAAATGAATTAGGCTTCAAACAAAAGTGAAAGTAGATACAAAATGAAAATGAAAGTAGGCCTATTATCTTTCAGAAATTTTCAGAAAGTAATTTAAAAATTCAGTGTGATTTGCTGTCTACATAACCATACATATGTAGAGTACAAATAAAATAAATCAAACTTTCATAATTGCTGATTATTTAGCCTTAATAAGTCATTCATGATTGTATATATATGGTATATACTTGAACTTTGATATCAATTACATGTAAATAGTGAGAGAAAAAAATAGCTCAGATGTCAGATACATGTATGCAAATAAGAAGAGTGGTGTGTTTGCCTTTGAATGAGACAACTCTCAACAAAGATGAATGGAGTGGATGTACATGTAGGCAACTGACGAACTGTACAGCTGTATGGCCTTCAACAATTAGACAAATCCTTAAGTCATCTCTTTACCATATGATCTTGATTTTGTAGACAAATGTAAATGTGAATTTCCATTCAAAACATGAATATAGTTCTCATTTGCAATCAAACCGAAAATCCTTATTATTCACTAATAGTCATACTTCATCTGCCCTTTTATTCTACACCCCCTTTTTAAGTAATCACATAATCAAAATTCCCATGGTGAGGCTCTCAAATTTGTTCAACCACAATGCCCTAACCATACAATGACATGACATGGTTTTTTTTTTTTAGAGAATAAGGAATTAGCCTTCATTAATTTATCTTGTACAACTTGTCTGACATAGGTTTTTTTTCTGGCTATTTATAAATTACAGAATGTAAATTTATCCTGTATAACTAAAATCAACTATTGTCTTTAGCATTTGTAAGTAAGGGAGCTACCATTTGATTGTTATGGGGGGCTAGGCTGAAAAATTTTGTCCTGCCTTTTTTTTTAGCTGTAATCTCTGTCCTGCCTTTTTATTTTTCACTCAGTTTGGTCCTGCCTTTTTTTTTTTTAGTTTATCCTGACTTTTTTTTACCTAAATTGTCATCCTGACTTTTTTTTTTTGCAAGAGTCTCATCCTGCCTTTTTTTTTAACTCAAAACTCCTGTCCTGCCTATTAAAATCATAAAAATCAAATGGTAGCTCCCTAAACCAAAATGTATCATTGATCTTTTTTTCTGTATTTGTCAAATGTTTATTTTAAAATTTAGCCGACCAATCACTTTTTGATTCTAACACTTTAAAAGTCAGCACATGCTTTTGTCCATTACCTGTATACACAAGTACATTGTATTATTATATATATAGATAGATAGCAAATGCATTTAAACTATAAATTGATTTTTACATGACATAATGTTAGAAAGGCGAAACTCATTTATAATCAAATTTTTAACTAAAATAGAACAAAATTGCAATTTATACATTTTGTTTGAATGATTATAGCTGAAAATAAATTAGTCTTTTTGTAGAACAATTTTGGAATTTGTTATGATTTGTCAAATTGAACTGGTTCGGAAATAAACTTGTTTTCTCTAAGAGATTTAAACCTAACGACACGTTATCTGAAATCAATTTTAGAAATTAATTGTCAGAACTTTGTAACTTTACTTCTGGATGATCTACAATACATGTATGAATTACAGTGGAATGAACCTCAGTAGGGAAAATTCCCTATAACCTAATAATCAGAAAATAATTAGCATGTGAAAATATCCTTTGTTCCCCATATTCCCTTTGCATTTTGTTTTCAGATTTTTCTTTAAGATAAAATCTGGAACAAAATCTCATTTTATTCTCCATTTACATGTACATGTAACCTGCTGAAGTAAATCATATATATACAATGTTAACATACATTAAACTGGAAATAAAGAATTCCATAATTAACACATGGTTAAGTCTGCTTCATTTCTTTACAATTTGATGTCATGTCTGATATATACATGTAGTAGGATAAGAACTTTGTTTTTTGTACATTGTTTTGATATAAATTAGGCCTTTCATTTTCTCTTTTGACATTTTTCATGTCAGAGCCATTTATACTGTAGCTCAGTAGCTGACATCATCTATAGGGTATTGGTTTTTCTCAGTGTTGAAGACTACACAGTCATGACAGTGGTCAAGCGATGATGACTGGGACAGTCTGGTTGTATTCTGAACCATACTGTTGTCTGCTCTATGGTCAGGTTGTTGTCTCTTTGGCACATTCCCCATTTTCATTCTCAATTTTATTCAATTAAGGATGTTTGCTGCTCAGTTTCAAAATAAATAACTTTTCATAAAACTAGTATGTATTGATAGGAAATAAATTGAGGAATCAAAAAAGCCAAAAAAGTATAGGGGTCAATGTGCTTGTTTTCGAGATATAAGCCATTGAAATTTTTGCGGGAAAATGTTCTCTCCTGATTTTTCATAGCTTTATCATTGACCAGTTAAAGTTCTCAAATACTATTAAAAAATAAATAAAATTTTGTAAGACTTTTAAAAATGACTTATTATTATACAGGTGAAAGATTTATAAAAAGAAAAATAGGGGTTCATGGGGATTTTTTTTTAAGGCATTCAAATGGATAAAACCAGAGGATTCCGAAAATCTGACAAAAATTCCAAAACATGACAAGCAGACATTCTTAAAGGCCTACAATACATGTATGTATAGGTTGTTCTTTATGCCTTAAAAAAAACTGTTATAAAATATGTATACTTCATATTATAAGATAATAAAAATTTCACACATAGCGGGATGCATAGCGGGTATGATAAACGCATGGCGGCCGAAATTTTATGCGTAGCGGTACCAAAATGCATGAATAGCCTAGTGAAAACACTGACATTCAACATGGTGTAAGTGAATGAAATAAAGACACAAATTATATAATAGTTCTTGAAAAACTGGTCATTATCGTGATATATGGACTGCCCACAGGACAGTGGTATTGACTAAGATAGTGATAATGACTGAGAAACCATGTTTTGGAAAATTCGCATAAATTCAAAATGCCTACAGCGAACTCGAGTAGTTGTACGATTTCTATTGCAAAGAGTGAAGACCAGTCATAGTAATACTGCCATTCATTTTAGTGCAATTTTTCAGTATATAAATACTTAATCAAGTTATCTTTAATTTTATAATTAACGAAAACATATAATAAACAATTCAACAACTTAAATATAATATTGAAAAACAGGAACATATTTTATAAAAGGTACATCTCTTTAAACATCATGTAAAAGTTCGTTAACGACCGGTTTTCTGGTCCGTTTTTTTTCTGTTAATGATCGATGGAATTCATTCCTGAAGAATAATGAATGTCATGTGACCCCTTTTAATCCAATAAGAGAATCTTATTCTCAACCGATATGAAATAATACAAATGTAACTACAGACAAGTTTTTATTATGAAGATTTCCCACTTGAGTAATAGTAGGCAGGGAAGCCATTGTCTCAGAGTACATATGCATGTAGCTTCTGTCTGGGCAGCTATCGGTGAAAGGGTTAATGTAGTATATATTTTTAATCTTAACCCTTTCAACGCTACACAAAAAAATAGAAAAATGGCTGCTGCTGCTGCATTTTTTTTGTGTTCATTCATTAGAATTTAGAACAGTATATATATATTCTTTTTCAGACTGCTGTATCTTTTTTATTATATGAGCTACAGAGAAAGTTATTGCATGAAAAATGCTCAGGAGAGCATGAACTGTAATGTTAGGCAATTATTTTAATGAATTTTTTATCAGTTTCCATGCATTTTCAGGTAATTTTAAAACAAGTAAAAGGTGTAATTTATTACATTTGTATTGAATTTTGAATAAAAACTACTTTTAGTCTTCATTTATTTTGTTGTTTTATCTGCCATATAATAAAGAAGACACCAGTTACTCGATTCTGTAGCGTATTGCACCATACACAATGTTTTAAGTAATCGTGGCACAAATAAATGGCTCCGTCCTAAAAAATTTCAGTCAACCTCCATTTTCCCCCCTTTTTCTACGTCTCGTAATGATTGATCAAATCATATTTCCCACACGAATTAAATGTAATAAACACATTGAGATAACAAGAAACCTTTTAACTAATCCTCGTTGTTAGTTTCACTGAGAAATGCTGAAATATTTCCATATTTACAGCTTGGTTTCCGATTTCCCCCATTTGCATTTGTCAATATATTTGTTTTTATTTTCCTTCTATTTTCTTTCTAATGCATGATTTTACAATAAAAATTGCTGGGATTTCAAGCGCAAATGAGACCTTGTATATCCTCGATTCAAACGAGGAACAAGAGGTTGTCACAACGACAGCAAACCGGATTTATTAACATTTATTTGTGTCCTGGCAATATCACAAGAACCATTACTGATGAATGGTGAAAGTGAAAATCGTCAATATCAAATTTGACCTCCATTTTGTCATCAGTATCAACATATTAAAATTTGAAAAGCTTAGACTGAAAGGTTCATGAGTAAATGCAACAACGTGAATGGAAACGTCATTTTACGATCTTTCAAGAACCATAACTCCTGAACGGTAAAAGTCAAAATCATCATTATTGAACTTGACCTCTATTTTGTCATCAGTAACATCATATTAAAATTTCAAAAGCTTTGGTTGAATGGTTCATGAGAAAATGCACGGACACGACGGGAAACACCATTTTTCAATCTTTCAAGAACCATAACTCCTGAACGGTAAAAGTCAAAATCGTCATTACTGAACTTGACCTCCATTTTGTCATCAGTAATAGCATATTAAAATTTCGGAAGCTTTGGTAGAACAGTTCATGCATAAATGCATGCACACGACTGGAAACTCCATTTTTCAATCTTTCAAGAACCACAACTCCTGAACGGTAAAAGTCAAAATTGTCATTATTGAACTTGACCTCCATTCTGTCATCAGTAACAACATATTAAAATTTGGGAAGCTTTGGTAGAACAGTTCATGCGTAAATGCACAAACACGACTGGAAACTCCATTTTTCAATCTTTCAAGAACCATAACTCCTGAACGGTAAAAGTCAAAATCGCCATTATTGAGTTTGACCTTCGTATAGTTGTCAGTAATAACATATTAAAATTTTAAAAGCTTTCGTTGAACGGTTCATGAGTTAATGCACGGACAACATTTGATTGCCGCCCGCCCGCCGTACATCCCCAAATCAATAACCGACATTTTTGTCACAAAAATCCGGTTAAAAATTAGAGAGAACCCAAATGAAAACCGATTGGTTTAAGAGTCCTTATGAAAAATCCTTTGTCATCGCGGCATATGCCGCGAATAGCATTGGGGAATGGCGTATGTCATCGCGGCATATGCCGTGTATAGCGTTGAAAGGATTAATTGACCTAACAACTTTCATCTAATTTTTTTTTATGATATAAAATAAATTTGTTTTTTATTAGTGCTAGATATTTAGTTGGTAGTTTCTGACAAAAGGCTAGGACTAACATAGTTGAAAAACTTTGAATTTGAAAAGTTACTTTAATTGAATATTCAGGTATGAATTGAACAATATAAAAATATAGATATATGTACCATGGCATGGCTCTATTTGTAATAGTAAAATCCAAACATTATAGAGCCTAGAGCAAACAATCCCTTATCTTTCAAATCTCACCACTTATCCCCTATCAGTTACAAACAAAAGTCCCTTCACCCTATGATACTGCAGTAGTGTGGGCCCTGAATATATACATGTATAATTCACTATTTTATTTACGTGCCCTATTTGGTATAGTTGACTAACAAATTGCCATGCTCTTTTTCAGTTCTGGATAAAACACTAGCTAACATATACCTATTAACAGTGAGACATCTTTCTTTGGAAGATACATGTACAATGTAATTGTCTTGCTGGCAACCATTCCACATCTTATTTAAATACATGTATCAGTGTGATCTCCAGAATTTTCAAATAGCACAGGTTTTCAAATAATTTACAGCACCATGGCCCTTATTAACTCTTTATAAAATCATTAACGAAGATATCAATATAGCTTTAGGGTAACCTGTACGTGCTGTAAGGCCCGGGCAAGAACTCTGATTAGTATGTTGTCATTGTGCATATAAGTGCTGTATCAAACAGTGTCCCTTGCTCTCAAATTATAAATAAATGATAAATCACTGCCATGTAGGAAATAAAGATTAAATATGGTTCTCGTTAATTCAAGGTGAATGTTTGTTATTTATAAGAGAAATAATATCATTTTTATGGACTTTGTAAATTTCACACCATCTGATCCTGCCTCGTCAATTTTATTTATATTTCATTTGCATTGTTTATCTACATATTGATAAACCATTTGTTCTTCATCGAAAGGAGCTTCTAATCGACACACGTCTTAAGAATACAAACCCAATAAACTTGCATGCAGTTTGTTATTTAACAAAGGGAGTTAACTCTTGGCCAGAAAGTGAGCAAGTTGGAATTGCATAACATAAACATTACCGTTTCATTTACAACGTCAACGCATTTCTTCATTTAAAAAAGTTTCTCGCATATTTGAGGTAAAACGAAACTGTCTTGCAGATTTGCTTCCAAGTGAAAATCAAATCAACTAGCCATTTTTTAGAAAGTGCCAACAAATGGTGCCGTAGAAAATGGATTTTCGTGTTTTATTTTTTTTCACAACGATCATTCATTCAAATTGCCAACCGTTACTATTTCAAACTGGCAACTTAAATTTGTTTTTATTTCAAAGAATTTTACCTGTTTTCAGTGTGTTTTTACGTGCCATCATCACTTATAATGTCAACTTCAAAACTTGAAAGTGCTGCTGCCACTTTTCACCGGAAATGCTGCCTTTGCTGTTTATGTCGGAAAGTTCCGGAAAGACCCGAATTGAATCTTTGGGGCTCTTGATGGGCGAATGAAATATGTTCTTAATTTTTACTTATGAGCAAATGTATTTGGTTAAAAAAGAATTGAATGTGGTTAAGTTCACTAAATAGTTTAGGAAAAAAAATGGTTGTTACAGCACTCATTGTCAGGACGAGCATAATAATGTCCATTTCGATACACAGTACAAAGTCGGACCGTGCCCTCGGACCAGATACATATAAAAGCTTTTGATACAATTAATTATCTAATTGATTGACAGATTTATTGCAGCTAATCAATTTATTTTCAGTTTGAATTCTTAATAAATCAATAATACGACAAGTCAGTGATTACTATGAATATACGATCATATCATACGGGAGACATTTATTAATTCATTCATTCGTTACACAGTGATTCGTTAGGAAAACCATTTGCACAGTGTATAGTATAAGCAGAAAAGTCAAAGGAAAATTAAATTATTGATGGACCCGTAAATAAATTTACAGGCACTGATTCAGACGGGTGCGCATTTGGCGCTGCGCCCCTTTTGAAAAAAAAAGACTGTAAGCGGATTAAGAAAAGGTAAAAATTACTAGTATAGCCTATCATTTAGCCTTGTTAGAAAACCCTGAAACGAGTCTAAGGAAAACATTTCCATGCCGCATACATCAAATCGTGACATGTTTTAGAAATCCCCTCGATTCATATACCCTAAAAGTTTGAGGGTATATAAGAATATATAGAAAAGAGGGGGGGGGCTTCTGAAAGTGACAATCAAAGGAGAAATAGTTTGATTTTCGAGAAGTCTTCAATATCCATTTTATTTTCATTTTCATTTACAAAAAATACGGTTTCTAAAGAGAGGACGGGGTTGTCCCCATGTCTACCGGTTCGGCCCTACGTCAGAGTCGATTTTATCCCAATACAGTGAGATCGATCACTTAATTACAGTATTAGTATTATAGTACCAACGAATTCAACATGTAACTTTGCAATGAAAAACTTTTGGTTATTTTGATTAAGTATAACCCATTCACGAATGTGTTAAGCAAACAAATCACCATTCACGGGTTTGTAAAGCAAACAAATCATACTTAATTGATTACTGACCCTAATTACTAAAATGGAGATTTTTACTTGTTTGAAAATGAAAGTGTACTATTTACCTCACACCCTTTTACGTTGTGATCAAAGTGATTTTCTAAAAGTCCCGGTTATTTTTAACTTTGATATCTTTAAAAACAAACAATCCGGTAGTTTAAATTTCAATTCAGGTATGCGATTAAAGTACTGGTGGCTTGGTGGCTTTTTTTATATAACTATTTTTGGAAGCCAAGTTTGAATTTAAATAATGATTATTTGATATCCGTATTTGATCACATAAATCAGTTGATTGATATCAATCTTAGTTGGTTTAATATTCGATAAAACATATGTAGTGGCGGATCCAGAAATCAAGTTTTCATAAGAGGGCACTGACTGCCTAAGAAGGGGGCCCTCTCCATTCATGCTTCTATAAATCCCATATAATAAACCTAATTTTTCCATGAA